>NDGM011158762.1:1061-19136 GCA_002564305.1 Octomys mimax | reverse complement strand
AGGGCCGATCTCTGCAATGAGGATCCCACTTCCACTCAGCCTTCCCGTCAGGTGACCTTGGGCAAGTGACCAGACCTCTGTGCCTCAGTTTCCTTGAGTGTAGCCCGAGGAACATGGCTCAGACAAGCTGGGGACTGTGATTACCAAGAGCTGAGCGTGCCCTGGCTGCCTTGCTGTAGCCGCTTCTCCAGCCACGCACCACGCAGGGCTGGGATCCCACGCGCCAGGAGATGTTTCTGCAGCGTGCAGGACAGAAGCTGCCTGAATCTGGGCCTGGCTCAGCTCCACGCATGCTAAGGACCTTTGTGACCCAGAGGCAGGCACTTCGCAGGGCTCCCTGCTGGCGGCGTAGATACCACAGTCTGCCGCGAGGTGGCGCAGACGCCCCCAAACCCCGGGTGGCTCAGGTCTGTCCTGTTCGCAGCATAGCTTCAAAATCGCGAACAACGCTTTTCCCAGGTTCAAGGTTGGGGTGGGGGACAGCCGAGGGAGTGTAGCGGACTTGCAGGGGTCCCTCTAGAGCTTGGGGAGCCTGATGCCAGCCAGCTCCGTGGCCTCGCGCGTGACAGTCCTCCCTGCACCTGTGTGCCCAGCTGCTAGCGCTCCCAGAGTCCCCAAAGGAAGGAGGCCGGGTGCTGATCTATTTTCTTAGCATGTGCAGGGGAGCCAACTCTGAATTCAGGAGGGTAGGACCCGTGTTCTGCTGACAACTCCTGCCCCAGGGCCTGTGGAGACAGCCGGACCCTGGTCCACCTCCGACGAGCTTCTAGTGGCTCTTGGGGACCTTGGAGCCCCACAAGCTCTCAAGTCAGGTAGACTAAGGTACATGCAAAAGAAGACGTGTATATCAGGGCCCACTGGTCAGGCGGTCCCTCATCGAATGATAACTGTGTTAATCAGTTTCCCTTTACTATAATGAAATACCTGTCCGAGCACTTTGTAAAGGAAAGATGCCCACAGTTTTGGAGGCTAAAATTCCAAATAGCATGGGGTAAGTCTGCTGAGAGCCCTCTTGGCTGAGACAGGAAGCCCCAGGGCAGACTGGGGAAGGGATGAGCTTGCTCCTTTGTAATACTCTACTGGAAGATGAACCAAGGTCCCAGGAGAAACTCATCAGTTTTTAGCAAGGACAGCGTCCTCCTGACCGTCCAGGAAGGCCCCACCTTTAAAGGCTCCACACCCCTTTTAACACTGCTACTCCAAGGGCACAGTTCCCAACAAACAAGCCCTTGCAGGACACACCCACAGTGTATCCATGCCTCCCGTGTGCTCTTCAGGAGGGACACAGACCAGCTTTTCTGACCTCCAGGTTCTCCAGCCTGTCTCTGTGTTAGTCACTTATCTGTTTCTAGGATGAATACTCAACTGAAAGGAGAAGAGCTCGGTGTGGCTTTTTGTTCCAGTAGAGTCAGTGCATGGCTGGCCAGCTGCAAGGCAGAAGCAGCATGGTGACGGGGCAGAGAAGAGAGCTGCCTGGCCCAGGTGGGCTGGGGTAGGGTGACAGAGAAACACGGTGACAGACAGAGAAAGAGAGATACACAGAGAGAATGCATGAGAATGCACTGGGACAAGAATATGCCACCTTTCTAGGTCACATCCCCATTGACCCAACTCCAACCAGGCCCCATCCTAGTGGCATGTTCAGCGGATTAACCTACCAATGAACACAGTGCCCCCCGTGACTCAATATCACCCTCCAGAGAGCTCAGTTCTTGAACACGTGAGACTTTGGGGGGGCGTTTTCAGTCTAAACCATAACAATCTCCAATTGGACCACACTCCACATATGAGATTTCATTGGTCAGCCACAGAGACAACTCTTGACTTGTCTAAATTTCCGGGATTGAGCCCTGGGCCAATCACCCACATTCTGACCCACACTGAAATTTGAGAACCAGCACCACCAAGGTCACATCCACTCCAGAAGTTTCGCTTTCCCAGGTCCTCTCCCCGTGAGGTGTCTCTGTGGGCTCACAAGAGGCGCTGTTGTATAGCCCTTTGCATTCACCCCATTGCTACGCTCTCCCCAGGGAGGCTGAGTCGCACTCATTAAATCACTTGGTCCTGCCCCCCCCAGATGCCAGGTGCAGGGTCAGGATCAAGCCTGCTAGTAGGCCTCTACCCTCCTCCTGGCCTCTCCTTCCTGAGCACTGCTCCTTCCCTGTGTGACTTTAGCTTAAGTCTATCTCTGCCCTGTAATCCCTGCATTTCTCCCCTGCCTCTTCAGGGTGCCCTTCATATGTTTTTTTTTTTTTTTTTGGTGGTGGGGGAAGGGAGTTGTTTTGCTGTTTTTTGGTACTGGGGATTGAACTTGGAGCCCCGCGCTTGCCAGGCAGGCACTTATGACACTGAGTGGTCTCCCCAGCCCCGGGTGTCCTTCCCACTTACAGTAGACTCATCTTTCTCACCAGATCTCTTTCCTTTCCTGCCCTGCTCACACATTTTCTCTGCTTCTCAGCCACTCAAAAACAAAAAAAATTCCCAGACTCATCTCTTGCAGAGAGCCATCAGGATTTGACGGCCACTCAAGGGCACTATGGTGGCGCTCAGCACAGCTCTGCAGCCCCCAAGGGGAGGGCACTGCTGCCACTCTGCATCTCCAGCTCACACCAGGAAGTCACCTGTCTTAAGCCCCTGAACCTCCAGCTCTCCCTGCAGAGTCTATCTCATCCTCTGGGAACTGCATGGAAGCAGGTACCATCTTGGCCTATATGGAAGCATCTGTGGGACATCGCCATTACCCAATGACTTTCCATGAATTCTGGATATCTTGGCATGGCTGGAGTGTCCGCTCATGTAGGGCTGGGTTCTCATGCATATGTGAGCACCCAGAGTCTGGTCTAGAGTCAGATGTGTGGTAGATACACAGCTTGATGAGCTGAGGGAATGAATGATCCAATGAATGAATGAATGAACAAATGAATGAATGAATGAATGAGTGAGTGAGTGAGTGAATGGTACAAGTCTTAAACCCAATCTTAAATCCAAATATAAAACCAAATGTACTACACCCTCAGTTGACCTTTTCCAGAATAGTTAGAGGGTAACAGATTCATGACACCATGTAGTGTGACCACAGAGACACTCCCAGACAGAAAAACTGATGTGGATGGGCAAATAGCTAAGCAGTGTGATTTAGAACTCTTAGTGTTAATTTTCATATTTACCCAGTGGTATGTAGGCTGTTTATGCATTTCTTCTCTGCACCTTAGCTCTAAAACCATCTTCAAGGTCTACTCAAACACTCTCAACGTGGGTTGGCGCGGAATGGACTTCCTTTATTAAAAGAGCACCAAGACGGATCTGGTGCGCTTGCCTGTGGTGCACTTCTGAGACCTGAGAAGCATTCCTCTCCAAGGAGTGTGGGAAACAAATCAGGCAGCACAGACTCTCCTGTTTCACTGTGTCATCCAGCCAGGCCCAGAGATCAGACTATCCCACCTTCCATGTAAATAACTGGACGCATGCTCCGCCTTGGTGTTTCCTTGGTAACTGTCGCAGCATGGTGATTCCTTGGCTCATGTCCTTCAGCTCCACAGCCTGCTCTGCCAGCATGTATTCTCCAGGTAACCTGCAAACAAGGTCCCACTGTATTTCCTGTTACTATAGCCAGGGATGCGTGGAACAGTCCTGGAGTCATTATTTCCATAATTGTCTATGAACAATTTTTTTTCCCCCTTAAACCACATCTCTCCAACCCTCCCCTCAGAAAACAACCCAAACTGAGAATATGTTTTCTTTAAAAACCTCAGTCAAATATCTTGGCAGGTTTGGCACTTTCTTTTAGCAGATTCCAGGAAACAGGGGCACAGGGGTGCCTCATGACGCTCTAGCCTGTGGTTTCTAGATCAGACCCTCCCGTCCTGGCGAAGGGCAGCTAGGGGTCAGGTGCAGGCCTGTGTTTTGTTTTGTCATCTCTTTCCCCTAGTACACACAAAAGCACACATTCAGTTTTTATTTCTTTTCTCTTTCCTGTCAAGAAAATGAATGTTTCTTTATTAACTGATCACACACGAGTGTTTTCTCCCTCTGGGGAATCCAGCTACGTGTTTATAGGTAGTGGTAGAACCTTGTAGATCTTAGCAAAGCCCGTAGGCTTACTCCCGAGGGCTGCTGGTGCTGGGGCTACAGAGGAGGGGGAAGACCCCTCTGAGACCTGTTCCCTAATCAGGCAGGGCTATGTTCCCCAAGTGCCATTGTTAACTTTGAGTCAACCTGAGCACTTTAAGACATGGCCTGGAAATGTCTAGAGCACACTTGTTGGTATCTCTGGAAGGGTCATGGAGGTGTGACCTGGGGTCGTTGTGCCTTCCTCTCTGGTACTATTCCCCTGCTCTGCTTCCCAGCCATGATGAACTAAACAACTTTGCTCTACCACCCTCCCTCATGGTGTGCCTGGCATGGAGCCAGCTGGCCGTGGACTGCATCCCCTGCGCTGTGAGCCAGCCTAAGCCTCTCCTCCTTTAGGTTGTGGGTGCCGGTTACTGTGTTCTCCACAGTGAGAGAGTTGATGAAGACACTAAGGTTTCTTATCTGGAAGCCTGCAGTATCCAGGACTCCTACTTTTCTTCTATCAGTCTATGGAACATGTGCACGCTATTTCTTCTCTGACTTTATAGGTGAGACATCTTCGGTATCTTGGACAGCAACAGCTTGTGTGACTCCGTCTCCTATTTGATTTATTTACCCCAAAGTGGCCAGAGCTCATAGACTCACCACCTTCTGATGCAGGCTGAATTTCTGGAGTCCTCAGCAAAGCAAACTCCTAAACAGAGGTGAGCTTCCTTCACTTCCTGCTCAAGAAAACCTCAAGAATGACAGGAGGTCATTTCTCTCTGGGAAACCATGCTGGAGAAAGAGGACTCAATGCAATAAAAGAATGTTTCTTTCTGTGTTAAAAATACTTTCCATTTGCTGAGACTTTCTTCAAATAGATTTTTCTCTTCATTCTTCAAATGCTCATTCTCATTAAGCAAGCTGCATATGTGGGGCGTCCTTCAACTACAGAGAACCATGTAGACCTGTGTATAGTAGCTGGACAGGGGCAGAGCACTTTCCAGATGGTGAGCAGTCTGTCTGGGGCGTCATCTCTGCCTGTCCTCATGGCTTTTGCCCTCTTGTCTTATGAGGTAGGCTCCAGCATCAGGACAGGAAGAGGAGGGAATTGCAAAGGATTTCTGCAGGGCCAGGGACCTGAGCTTAGACTTAGTAATCCAAGAGCCACTGTCTCCTATGACTGTATCCTACCACTAGGATAATAGTGGCTGCCATTGCTGGGCTGTGCCTCACTATGTTATTTCATTGCATCTTCTCAGATAGAAAAACTGAGCTTTAGAAAGAGTCTTAAGCTGCGCAAGGATGTAACCTCCTTGGACTCTGACTCCAAATGCTCCACTCTTAACCACCGCTCACCCAACACACAGCAGTGCCAGCCCAGTCCTGCCATTACTGGGCATGGACATCCTGGCTGAGGAAGGCGAAGGACTCTCCCACATCCAGAGGAAATTCTCAAGGAAGGCAGCAACTCCTCCCACTGTGCGCACACAGCCACATTATAATGTGATCAAATGGGAAGTGCTAGGGCCTTGTGACAGAATAAAATCGTGCCTCATTACCAGAGTCAGGTACAAGTGATGACATCACTAAGGCAGGCCAAGGCTCTCCAGGCATCAAGGGAGCCACGCGTAATGGCCCTCACCTCCTGCGCTGATCCTAAGAGAAAACACCTTGATTATCTTCCATCGCCTCACATCATGGGGAGCGTCACCCTTGGTGTCACTGCTGCCCTAGCATTGTCCCTGACAATGTCTCTCCACACCCCTGTGACCAATGTGCAACTGAATTCTATCTTCTTTTTATCTTCTACACTGTTCAAAATGCATTCAGTTCTTTCCAGCTCCTTTACTGCTACCGAAACTTAATCATTGGAATAGCTGTCCATCTGGTCTACCCAGAGCATTGCCTGGTTGTTCTATGTTTCATTTTCTTCCTTAAAACAAGAGTCATCATAGTGCCTGTTTAATTGGGTGCTTATATTTCACTTAAACACTTTGAAAGTGTTGGGGCATAATAAATCAATTAATGCCAACAACCATTGGTACTCCTCAGCTGGCATGAGACAGGCATTCTTCTCCTCCATGCCCTTTCCCGTGTGTCCTTCTGCTCTCCATTTTCCTCCCCAGCCAGCCTTGTCACCCACCCGTTCTGCTGCAGTCCTTCTCTCCACAGCTTCCATCATAGAAAGACAATAATATGAAGCCATTTGTTTCCCTTAAGGGGAAGGTAATCATGTTTAATGGACCCTGGGCCACTCCTGGGGCTAGAAGAATGGGGTAAAACTTGTGACACACTTGGGGATGCTAGAAGACTTGTGGCAGATCTGGGGGACCCCCAGTTCCCCTCTTCTGATTCAGGGAGAGGAGTTCTGTTGGGAAAGAGCATTCTTTTGTGAGATGGCTTGCTGTGCAAATATCGGGAGTCCTTCTGTTGTCCACTTGAGTTATTCATACTGCAATACTTGGAAATCACTCTTTTTCCTCTTGGAGCCATAAAGCCAACAGCTCTGACTTAACCACATCCCTCCAGCAAACCCCAAGAGAGGCAGACAGGCACCATCAGAACAGAGTGAACAACTGGGTGATGTGGACTTAGTGTGTCATCGTTGTCTTCAGCAGGGTGACTTATGATAACTCCCTATTTTTTTTATTTTTTTATTTTATTTTGCCTCTGGAAAAGTAGGATCGAGTTTCAGCCTCCTGGAGCCCTCGGCTGGCTCTCACCTTGTCCCGCCACTCTGCTCCCTGCACACAGTGGGCAGGAATGTCTACAAATCCATGCCACAGGCTATGCTTTGCAGACAGTCTGAGGAGCTGGGCCAGAGATGGAGTGAAGCTTCCTGTACATAGAAGCAAGCTCATGTCAGCCAGGAGATGTGGTGGCCTCCTTGATAGGAGACTGCTGTTTTCAGCCCCTCCCATTTCTTTCCTGTTAGCAGGCTCTTCATCACTCTTGGTACTGGAACTCTCTTGCTTCAGGGTCTGCACCAGTGAGGGGACTGCTCAACCCAAGCCACCTTGGTTCAGAGACAGCATAAGCAGGGTCCCTCATGAATCATCTGGTACAAGTGATCAAGCCTGGCTTGAACTGGGGTTGCTTTGAAAGCTATCACCTGCCCCTCTGCTGTTGCCAGGGTCTAGGGCTGGCTGGCCCCTGGCATGAGTGTTGTCTAGAATCACACAGAGGCCAACATGTTGTCAGCACTCAACGACTGAGTGAATACTCAGCTCGCTTACTTCTCCCTGGCTGTGCTCAACTTGGTAACAGAGGAAGTGCTGTGGGAGAGTGACTGATGGCTGTACTGGCATGGCTGAATGCTTGGTCTGGGCAGCTGTGGTTTGTGGTCTGCAGAGCTGGCACTCAGAGCCGGGCTGTTTACAAGGATGGGAAGGGACATTTATCACTCATGCCAACTATAGTCATTTTCATTGTGTGGAGCCATTTTATTTAACTTCACTGAGTTTAAAGAATGGACTCTGGTTATTATAGCATAGGAAAGACTGAGCCAAAGAATTATTTCATAGCTGAGTGACTGAGTACGGAGTTGATGTTGCACACTTCCTGAACCCCTGCCCTCCTCTAGTGGATGTGATATTTTGGGGGTGCACCTGAGGCCTGAACCCTTCAGTTGCAATTGTAAATATGTTGCAGACAATGGACCCAGCAGTTGAGAAAAGGAACAAGAGAAGAAGCTTTCTTGTGAGGTCAGGAGCCCCTGGATCCCACACCCCAGACTCCCATCCTACTTGGAAATCAGCTGGGGAAAGGGGCCTAACAAAGGAGACCCAACACATTTTGTAAGAGCAGGTAGAGGAGACTTGGGGGGGTAACTAACCAACATCTTTGGTGATAAAATCTGGCAATAAGGAACTCAAGGTTTTTTCCTGGGGACAAGGGCCTCACCATCTTTGCTCTTGAAGATATTCCTAGGCTGACCCATAAGAAAGAGAGCGGGGGAACATGCTCGGTAGAGAATTGAGGATGCATGCACCCCACATCAGAAATGTTCACTTAAGTCTCCTGAGCTCAGGTAAGTGACACAGAATCACAGCTGCTCTGCTAGAGCTCTGCCTCTAGCATGAAAATGAAGCGTCTTGGGTGCAGTGTGACTGTTGGTGACTTCACGTTTCTGCCCTTGCCTGGGGCTTGATGCCTTGGCCCTGCGTCTAAGCTTCACTTGCATGGCCCCTGGCAGAAGTTCTGGTGATCAGATGGGGCCTGTTTCCTTGAGGATGGAAACAGCAGTATTAGTCAGCCAGCAGAGAGGGTGGGTAGCCCACAGGCAGAGGTGCTGGTGGAGACCTGATGTCCCTGTGCCTGACAGGGGAAATTCCCTCTAGAGGAGAACCAGCGGGGTCCTTGGGGTTAAAAAATGGAGACTTGTGGTGTGGAGCCTGCCACTCTGGGCAAAAATAGACCTGGAAGCAAAGCAAAAGTGTAACTGCCAGGAGCTGGGTCTTCTGAGAAGGGCTGGGCAAGGTGCCAGCCTGGGGCACCTGGTCAGGAAGCCAAGCACACGGCAGGCTCTGGGCTCGGTGGGCACCGTGGACCAGATGAGCAGATGTGAGCCATGGGGCCTGGATCCTCCACCCATCCCTGGAGAGGACAGGTTAGTTCAGCACACTCCTCTGTGGCTGCACGATCCCAACAGTGGGCTGCCAGAATCTACCCACAATACCTGGAAAACGTGGCTGTCCTGCTGGGGATGGGCACAGTGTCCTTCTACCCCAAATGTGCATTACATATTTTGACTCTCTATTTCCCTGTCTTTTCCCCTTATTTATTAATTTTTTGAAAACACGGGTAAGTATGATGGGTATTTATTTTTTCATTGATCTTTATATTTATAGAGATCTTAAAAGAATAATGAAAACCTCATCGGTTATGATCGATTTTTATGTTTTCACCTAAACAATTTCATTGTAAGTTTTTAAAAGTGTGCTTTTGTAACATATAAGACAAATCTTCTGGCATAAGCATCTGTCCGGTAAGCACAAGGGGCTGAGTTCGATCCTTGGTACCAATAAAAAAAGACCTTTAACAGAAAATAATATCATAACAGATGATCATTAGAGTAAATATAAATGTGATATAAGTCAATAAACTAGATTTCAACCTTTTTATTGACTAAGGTACACTGACCTTAGAAGGACTCTTTCACAGTTTTTCTCTTCACATTTTACATAATGTATCTCAAAGAATTTGTTAGTCCCACAAAGCATTAACCTTTTGAGAACAAATGATGCTAACTAAACTGCGTTGGCTGTTTTACATTCAGAATGCCACGAGAGAGGTCTCATTACATTTTTTCAAAAATCAACCTTCATCTGGAACAAGAATATTGGGGAAAAAACCCAGACTAGACATTCTATTGTTGACTGCTCATAAAAATAGTCCTGAGAGGCGCTGCTTAGGTTCCCTTTAGTGGTGCTGTGGATGCAGCTCAGCCAAGGGCGGTGGGTGCTCGCTGAGGGAGGAGGGCAGGGTGTGAGCTCAAGGCTGGAAAGGGGCGGAAGCCAGGCGCGGGCCTGAGGAGGAGCTGCCCCGCTGCGCACACCTTGACTGATTCCTCGTAAGCCACCAGAATGGTCCCACAGTGAGGAAAGGGGCTGACATTTATGACAGCACCTCCGACCCCACAATCTGTGGTTTTGTTTTCTGTCCTTTGTCTGAAAATACACAGTAAAAAGTTTCAGAAATAAACGCCTTATTACTTTAAATTGTGTACACTCTGAGTAACAGGATCAAACATTGCTGCACCCTGCTCTGTCCTTGCTGTGTTTCTCAGTTACTTTTCTCTCATTGCTGGGACAAAATGCCTGACATCCAAAATTAAGGATGAAAAGGTATATTTAGCTCACAGTTAGTGGAAATTTCAGTCTGTACTCAGCTGGTAACAAGGCAGAGTGGCACATGGCAGAGGGCAGCGGTTCATGGCAGCAGAAAACAGCGACGACAAAGAGCAGAGTGCTGTCCTGCTATGATTCCCTCCTTCCTTCTACAGGTCAGGTTGTTGTCCAGCCAGTGAGGCCCTCCACTCACCTGCTGGTCTCCTGCATAAGGTGCCTGCAGCTAATGGACTGAAGCTACAGGGCAAACTTCTGTTTCCCTGGGAAACATTTCCTCACTCTGGGAACTGGAACCTGAAGATGCAGCAGTCCTGAAACGTTACAAGCAAAGGCACTCATTCTATAACTCAGTCACTGATGGGGGTGGTGAACGGAGCTGCTTCTCTATCCCACTTTTGCTCCTAGGCCCATAGAGCCTATTGTGATACATGCCATGTTGTGGTCACTATTTTGTGCACTCCACAGCTGGCGTGATGCCCTTCTGCGTGCTCAAAGGAGCCCACAAGCTTGAGCCTGAATGCTTCATCCAGAGATGATAGCTCTGTCTTTGAGGCTAGTAACTTCTGAGCAGGCACTGTATGTCATAGTACCAGGGGTCCCAGAGCCTTTGAGTCCCCCTGTCTGGGGACTGAACACTCAGTAGTTGTCAGATTGGTGCTGATGAAGACTGAGTAGGTAGGAAAGACAAACACTGTGAAATGAATTGTTGCTTCTTCCAGGTGGAGTTTCTAGTGCAATCAGTGGTCACCACCTGGTCATGTCAGGGAGTAGTCAAGGTGGCTATCCGTATTCACCTCTGGCATTGACAATGTGGACATCCAGCAGTCGCAGCGGCTACAGCCTCAGTGGCGGAAGGTGCTATGAGTCCATAGGTGCTCCCTTCCTCCTTCCTCTGTCACGTGGGCTATTCTGTCTGTGTCAACACTGAAACAGCTAGTCATAAGTGGCTGGGTCATTTTTGTCCATTGGTGCCTTAGTACATGCTAAGGGCGTGTACCCCTCGAACTTCATAACTAAAAGTCCTAGACGTCAATGTGACTGTATTTGGAGGTGGGGCCTTTGGCTGAAGAGATAATTAAGGTTAAATAAGTCACAAGGGGGCCCTAATGCTCTGAGTCTGATGCCCTTTTAAGAGAACAAATTTATCAGGGGGTATGTGTGCAGAGCAAAGACCTATACACATAAGGACACAGCACAAGGACACCACCTATAGGCCGTGGACAGTGAGTGACATTGGGCCTTGGCTACCTGCCCACATAATGCTGAGCCTTCTGGGTCTGCTGTTCCTGACCGCAGGTGACCATTCCTACCTCGTAATGGATTGCAGCTGATGTAGCTTTATAACTCATGGGCTACAGAGCTCGGCTTCCTATGGGCAGGCAAGCCATGGTGCTATTAGATGCCTGGTGAGGAGGCCTTCCCTCTCCACCAGGATCTGGTAGCACATCAGGGTCTGTATGGGAATGCAGTTCTTTACAGTGTATTGCATGGTTTTCCTCCAGAACCTAGGGGACTACATGACGACTCTTCTAGTGGGGCTCATCCAAAGATCTTTCCCCGTCACTGATGCCTCTCCTAATGACAGGGCTGTCTGACCACAGGCCAGTTAGGAGGAATGATTGCCCTGCTACCTGCACCTGCTATGGAACCCTTGCCTGCTCGGGACCTACTCAGAGGGCAGCATTCCAGAAACATGGTGCTCCCACACCCAGAAGAGCCCTCCCAGGGGTGCTTTCTTCTCAGTGGTGGGAGGAGAGAGATCTGATTGCTTTTTCTGTTCTTTAGAAGGGATGTTGTTACACATCTAATCTACCTGGTCCCCCAAATCCTGACTCTTCATACAGTTTATTCCCTGGATGCATGTGTCCTACTGGGATCTCCAATATATTTGTCACTTCTTTCTTCTTTGTTCCAGTGAGCATGCTGGTATTCAGATCATGGCCCAGTGTGGTACAGAATGCCCCAACTGGAGGATGGCAATATTTTTTCTAGCTAGATTATCAAGACTTTAGGCCGTGCAAGCCTCCTGCATTCTTTAGTATATATAATCTGTCCTTTTTCATTTTTTACAATCCTGTGAAATTTTTCAAAGTAAAAGCCAGTTTTAGCCACTAAGCCATTTGAAAACAGGGTACAGCGCAGGTTGGGCCAATAGGCCACAGTTTTCCCAGCACTGGTTTAGATGTCCCAGGTAGCCTGAGGTGACATTACGCTGGCCAGAGTGTGGAGAGTCAGTGCTAGCCTGGGGCGGCACTGTGAGCTTCTCCATCCCCCGGGAACGGGACTGCCTCTCCTCTTCTTTGCTGAAGGATGGACAAGCGCACACTTCCCAGTCAAAGGCAGCGCTCTGTGGGTCTGCGTAGTGTCTCTGGCAAAGACACTGCACACAGCCTGTGGCTACAGTGGAGGCTACCATGTGTGTGTCTGCCACAACCTGCTGTCCACACCACAGCCCAGAGGCTTCTGCAGGAGACAGACTGAGGAGGCCAGTGGGGACATGACCATGACTCTGTCCCTGCCTCCCTTAAAGTTCTGTTGGTGGTACTGAGCCCTACCTTTTCCCTGAAGATGCCCCTCTGGTTTGTTTGTTTGTTTTTTTTCTTTTTTAAACTTACTATTTTGGTCAAGGTAACACATTAGAGAAAAATACTAGGAGCTTCTATTTGATTTTTCCCATTATGGAAACAAACTCTGACTCACTGTAGGGGTCCTGACAGGTACCAAGTATTTGTAGTCCAATTCTGTAATCAGCCAGTAGAAAAACAGCCACTGAGTGGTCCATGGGTCGAATGACTCTCCTATGAGCCAGAGTTCTATTTATGCCTTAGTTTCAGGTGGCAATGTCAGTAGACACCTCCTGTCTAGCAGCGTGGGCTTCCCCTTCCTTCACTGCATGGCTACTTACTGTTCTGGGTAGGACTGAGCTCCATGTGCAGTAACCTTCCCACTGATGTTCCTTCTGGGGTCCTCTTTTCCTACCCCACCTCACTTCCCTACTCCCTGACCTGAGTCAGCTTATATGGGACCCCATGCTAAGACATGGGAGTGTCCCTCTAAAAAGCAGGGACAGTAGCATCCAAGTAAATGTAGTGACGCCAGAGTGAGATCGGACAGCCAGAGATGCCACACCCACCACGCGTTCCTGAGTCTTTCTCCTTATTTCTAGCCACTGCAGGATGTTCATGCCCCACTGTCCATAGAGGAGAGTCCTCTGGCTTCACTCCGGATGGCCATTCCTTCCTGCCTGGAGAAGTGCAGCGAGGGGTCTGGGCAGAGCAGCCAGGGAACAACACATTCTTATTTACTGTCCCTCCCAGTATTGAAAAACTGGCTCACATCAGATGGAGGTTGGGAAAGCAGCAGCTAGGGAAAAGGTAAGTGCGGGGCAAGGCCATCTGCATTCCCAACACCAGCACCTGCACAGTGGCCCAGCTGGTAACTTAGACAGCTGTGCTGATGGAATGTGGTGGTCGCTAAGCTAGGAGCATGAAATGCGTTTCAACCTAAAGGTGCTGAAGCAGGACGTGGACCCATGGCCGCTCACAAGGCACCTGTGCTCTGGTGGTTAATTTCACATAGTGACTTGAGGAAGCTACGTGCTTGGTTGTGTGGGTGAGCACCAGTCCAGATGTTCTGGGGAAGATGTTCTTTCAGACCAGGCTAACATTCAAATCAGTAGACTTTGAGGCAAGATCATCATGCTTTAGAGCATGTTGGAACTCCTCCAATCAGTGGAAGGCCTTAGAGAAGAGACTGAGGTCCCCTGCAGGGGAAAGAATTCTGTCTCTGTGTGGGCTTTTGACTCAAGGCTGTGGAATGGCCTACTGCTATGATTTCCAGCCCTCCTCCCTGCCCTGGGGATTCCAGATTTGCAAGTCCCCAACTGTCTCTATTTGTTTTGTTTCTCTGCAGAAGCCTGATCCCATAGCTACCACAGATAGCATTACTATCTCTGGAAGAATGGCCCCATGCATGGTGCACCTCTGGAGCTTTCGGTGTGGGCAATAGCCTTCACCTCGTAAGTATGGGTCCTGATCAGGCTCAGGGAACAGGAGAATGGAGGAGTCCCTTGGGGTGTCCTTGCTTTGAGAGATCTAACAGGTGAGGCTGGCCCACACACCTTTGTCTTCCTCCAAGGGCCTCCCATAGCACTGCACATCAAGAGCCTGATTCATGGCTCTGGGCCCACTTGGTAAAGCAGTAGACCTCTGTGGGAGGGACCCACAATCATCTGGAAGTTTGTCATTTCCAAAAATCACCATCACACCCTTCCTGGGATCTGTACTTTCCTATGTCGGATAACATGTTTATGGAGATCTGTAGGCATAATTCCCTCCAGATACAGAGCATGCAACAGAAATACATTTGCTTAAACTCTATTTCAGACACTATCCACCATTGCTTGGCTACTTGCTGAAAGCACTGCTGTGTTTGGGGCTGGACTGGGCCTTGCCTGGCTCTGACCCCACTTATACACTGCAGTCCTTACTCACATTGCGGAAAAGTGGTGGCACCACTGTTGGAGTGCGTCACCCAATGACTGGAGTTGTAAGCAGAGGAGATTCAGGCACAGACACAGGGAGCAGTGACACCAGGAGGACGCAGGGAGAAGGAGCCATTGGCAAGCTGAGGAGAGGGGCCTCAGGAGGGACAAGCCCTGCGGCCACCTTGACTTGGACTTCTGACCTCCACAATGGCTAGGAAATGCATTCCTATAGCTTAAGTGCCCCTTCAGACTGTGGATTTGCCATGGCAACCCTAACAAAAGAACACATTGTTCTCCTCTCCTCTGGAGGAGGCTTCAGGGACTCTGAGCTGTAAAGCCTCTGGTTGGGAATGGGGGAGTTGAACCTTGTTTACCATCTAATGCACTATAGCCCAAGAGGTGGCCCCAGGTCATTGGGCCCGAGTCCCCCTATAAACCTTGCCTCAGGAAGGATGCAGGTACAATTTTTTAGGTCCCCAAGAGCCCTAAGAAGCAACCATTTCTTAGGTCTTTTGCTGATTTGCCTCCTTTTTCCTCACTACAGAGCATGGAAGCATCTCCTTGACTCAGAAAATTCTGTACCAGTGAGAATGTTTTTCCTTCTGCTTTGTAGTCTAAGATGTTGTGCTGCTGCCACAGGCCTTCTCATTTACACACTCAGTACATTCTCTAAAATCCCCAGGGTTTGGGCTTCTGGAGGACAAAAGCTAGGCCATCCTCTGATCTCTCTAGCATGTATACACATGGTTTTCCAATATGGGCCAGGGCTCAAGAGGGCCAGTGTCTTTCCCCCAAGACCTGAGCTCACACCTGCACATGGAAGTGCTCTGTGGGTGTTGTGGTTCCTTCTAAATGGGTGAGAAGAGGAGGGGAGGCGAGGCCTGGAGAGGGGAGGTCAGATGAGACCACCCAGCAGGGCTCCACGCCCAGGATGGCCTCAGTCGTGCCCGCCCTTCCCATGTGAGGTGGCCAGCTGAGCACTGCCTCAGCCCCTGTGGCCTGGGGGTGTAAATAGCTTGCAGCTGTGACGTGCTATTCTGGCTCAGCCTACTCACCCTTCCCGGACTCTTGCAAAAAGCTTCCATGTTGCTCGTGTGCTCTTCTGTTGCCAACAGGTCATACCTGCCCACCTCATGTTGCCACATGGGTCTGCTCTCTTTTCTGTCTGTTCTCGCCCATCCAGGGTGCTCCTTGCCATGGACACTGCAAAGCTGTCACCATAACTGGCTGTGTTTGTCCTGACTGTTGTTGTCTGTGACATCTGCTGATGGCTGAGAAAAAGCTGGGCCATGGATTGAGGCCATAGACATGTTTAAGTCCCAATCTACCCCCACCCTGTGCCTGTGCATGTTACTTTGTTATAAGGAAATGTCTTTCTACATGTAACTGAGTGAATGACCTTCTAAGAGATCATCTTAGATTAGCCAGGGGAGCCCACCTCAATGACAGGTGTCCTCCCAACAGCTACAAGAGAGGATGAAGACACAGAAGGGATCACAGTGATGCTGCTGAAAGCCTGGGGCCATTACAAGTTGGAAGAGGCAAAGAACAGATCCTCTTTTTAAGTCTCCAGAAGGTGTGTGACCTGCGGAATCTCTATTTCAGATTTCTGGTACCCAGAACTGTGAGAGAACAAATTTCATTGGTCACAGATAATGGGTGTGTGTTGTGTCATTGCTGCAGGCCCTCTGCTCCCGTGGAGAGTGCTAATGTTCCTGTAGGGGACTCATCTCTGCAGACTCTTCTGCTCCATCTCCAACAGATGTGGAGCTCCCCTGAGACCAGAGTATCTGTAGGTTCTTCTTACTGTTTGTTCCAACCCCTCTCTTGCCACAGCTGTTCTAGTGGTAAAGTGAACAGTGTAGATGGTGACTGCCAACTCCAAGTGGCCTCTGTCCATTGTTAGGGCTCTATGTCCACAGTGCAGGTGACCCCGGGACTAGACATGTTCTGTACAAGAAGTGGGGAGCCAGGAAGTGGAGGCAGGAGGCCACAAGCACAGGGAATGAGGCTGCTTTCACTTGCACAGAGCCATGGGAGATTGCAGACCAAAGCTCCCATGTCTTCTACTATCCACACATAAACATGAACTCTCTCAATTTTCAAATATTGACCAAGAATATTTTAAAACACTTGCCTACCATATGGTTCTTGGGTCAAAGGGTCTTGGTGAGGATCCTTGGATAATAAAGGTTTCTGGGTAGTTTCAGGCTTCTAGAAACTTCTGAAGTACAGAAATATTGCCTGGATTGTTTTCTTCCATTTTTTAATCTGTATGGAAATGTTTTCTAAGCTATACAAGTGGCCAAAAAATGGAAAAATGCCAGGAACCACTACCTTCTAGTGAAGTGCTTATTTTATTATTGCTCTCTTTTCTGTAGGAGATGTGTTGGACCTGAACACCTCCTGGCTCTCTTTATTTGGATTTCATATTGTATCTGTTGCCTAAGTTCATGCCCTGGCTGTCTGTGGTTTACCATAGTGTGAGCTAGAGAGCACTGGGAGTCAGTAAGAACAGGGCCTCCACCGGTCCCTCAGGCAGCCAGTGGGGTTGGGTCTCTAGCTATAGTGCACACAGTCAAGCACCCAAGGCTGCTGCCAGCCATGGGAGGACTTCCTCCCGACTCACATTTGTCAGTATCCGTCTTATTTTTATCTCAGCTGAATCCTCAGCCAAAGCATGTTCCATACTCAACTTTGGGCAGAAGAGACAGACCTAGAAGAAAATGCTGCTGAAGATTTACACATGTGGATATCGGGGAACTCTAAAAAATATTGGGAACCCTACAACTGGTGTTGCCTGCCAACTGGATTTAAAATCTTGGGACATAGGGGATGCACTTGTTTGTCATGCAGCTTCACAGTTTGTTGGGGCAAGACTGAGTCCCAAGATCAGACCCACCTGTCTTTGAACCAGGATCCCCCACTTTCACAGCAGCTTGTCAGTGAAAAAGAAAGCACTCAAGAATCAGATTTGGGTTGATGTGTCCTTGAGCCCCTTTCCTGGCAGCAAAGAAAGGCAGGGTTTCTGCCCACACTGCTTCCTGACTGAGCAGCATTAGGCTACAAGTCCTATGACCTGGACTCAGTTTCTGAGCTCATCTGTGTGGTGGAGATGACAAGGACACCAGTAATAACAGGAGCTGCCATGGGCAAAAACACCCTGGCTGTACTTTTCTAATGAAAATATGTGCTTTAGTCTAGTGGTAGCCAGCTGTGCATCTCAGTAACTGTGCAGGGAATATAGAAAGCAACTTTTGTGTTCACCCACTTGGGATTATAGACAGCAAGGTGTGGGCACGTGTGTCAATGTGGAAATGGGCTGGTTTTACCCACAATATGTGTTGTGTTATATTTTTGTGCATTTATAATTTTAGCACATGTTTTCTTTTGATTTTTCTTGCAGATTTAGCCCAATTCAGTACAATGTTGCATGGAAATCTGCTTGTACAACCTTGGGAGGGGGTTGGAAGTGAGTCCTCAGGTGACACAGCTGCTGCTGCTGTCTTGGATCATGTGAGTCACAGAAGTTAGCAAGACTGGCAGAGAAGGACAGAATGCGGACCCTGATTCAGGTGAGAAGTGTCTGTTACTTTTTACTCATTGCTGGGACAAAATACTCAACATCCAAAATGAAGGAAGGAAAGGTTTATTTAGCTCACAGTTAGTGGAGGTTTCAGTCCA
>NDGM011158757.1:0-25562 GCA_002564305.1 Octomys mimax | reverse complement strand
TGTGCCATTGTTTTTATATTTTTTTCTTTAAAATAAAATAACTGATGTAAAAAAATAAATAAATAAAATAAATTTATAAGAAGTAAAGAAGACAAGAATAAACTAAGGTTTATTAAAAAAAAAAAAACCAAAAAACCCAAAACATTCCTGCTCCGAAGTTGCTGGACACGTGGCCACCACTGGGGTTGACTTTGCCGTCACAGCTACTGTGGGCCAGCGTAGCTCCTAGGTCCGATTCCAAACAACCTTTTCCTTTCAGGAGCCTCCAGATTCTCTGCTCTAATCTAGAAACAGCTTTATTTCTTCCTGAGGTGCTGGCCACGCTTTGCCCTGGAAGGCGGCCGCTGCGCACACCCCTGGCCCTCTTACACCCCTCGCCGCGATCCGGCTGCTCCGAGGCCAGGCGCCTTTGTCTGCGGACTCCCGCAGCGTCTGCTCACAGCTGGCGCTGGCTAATGCCTGTGCAAAGACAATGAATGACTCTGTCACCTCTCAGCAGTTTGGTTAACTGATGGTTATTTCACGGTGCCCTGGGAGCTTTCCCTTTATCACTTCCTTTTCTTATTTCTCATGAGACCTCCATGTGAAAAGGCTGAACACAGGGGAAACGCAGAAGCCTTGTCTTTTTTTTTTTTTTGTCCTTTTGAGACAGGATCTCACTATGCAGTTCAGGCTGGCCTTGAACTCATTTTGTAGCCCAGGCTGGTCTCAGGCTCACCAAGATCCTCCTTTATCAGCCTCCCAAGTGCTGGGATCACAGGCGTGCGCCACCATGCCCAGCCAGAGCCCTTGTTTTGAAACAGTCTGATTACATTCAATCTGGTTAAATTATTAAAAGCTCTTATTAAATGACTGTATAATTAAAATAAGATGAGACAAACAAGTTTTAGGGAAATCATGCTCAGGTACATGGAATTTCCTAGCACTGTCCAAGGCTGAAAAGCCACACTGTTGCACCACGAATCTCCTACTTACCACATTGCTGCATGTTCTGTATCGGATATTTCTTCCTTCACAGCTCCTGGGTCACAAAAAGAAAGTAGAACTCTCGTTACTATGCATGAAAGGCTCTGATTTCAATTAGTATAAAAAAATTCTAAGTATGTTCTTAGAGATGTTGCTATTAAATAGTAGATAGCATATCTAACGAATTTGCATGTAAGAAATAGGTTGCTTGACAGGGAGTGAGCTGAAGCATTCATCCTGCTTCAAAAAAATTTAAAGGAAGCACTGCTATATGTTAAGTCAAGTAAATGTTAGAGCAAGGTATTCTGAAAACTACGTTAAAGGCATCCTGTTGTCTTACTTATTTCTAATATAAACCAAAGAGATAGTTCAATGAAAAGATCTTAAATTTTGAATATGGTAAAAGTTGGGCTGAATATTCCACATGTCTTCTAGCGGTATGAAAGGTCACAGTTCTTGCACAATTACTTTGATCTATAAATTATATGTTCATTATAGAGGCTTTGATAAAGATTACCACACGTAAAGCTAATCACTATTATTTTTATTTGCTTATTCCTTTTTTATACAAAGGAGGGAAATCACATCATTTGTACAATTTTGTAGCTTGTTTTCCTCTCCACTTCAAATTTTTTTAGAAGTACTTCCCCAGGGCCAGAGAGATGGCTCAGTGGAATAAGCACTTCCCTGGCAAGTGCAAGTACCTGAGTTCAATCCCCGGTTTCGCAAAAAAAAAAAAAAAAAGAAGTACTTCCCTGGACTACTAACTAAACTTTAAAGATACGTTGAGATATATAATACTTCATCAAATACTAAAACAAATATTCTTCCATTACTTGTTATTCAAGTAATTTGCATAGTTTGAGAAATGAGAGTACAATACACCATCATGGTATATATGTTTCATCCAAGTTTCTGTACGTTTGAGAGATAAATTTTTAAAAGGTGAATTATTAAACTAAAAGGAATTAATTTGTGTAAGCCGCTTGAAAATTGTTGCCAAAGTGGATTTTAAGAAGGCTGTACCGTTGCATATTCCCACCAGCACTACATCAGAGTTTCCATGTTACTGAATTCTTATGAACAGAAACAATTAAGTTTTGATAAAGCATTCAATGAGGATAATTCATGAAAAACAGTATTTTAGTCACATTTCTCAAAAAGCAAGATAAGGTGTTATGGAATTCCGAGAGATGAAGTACACTGGGAGCCGACACTAATGGAATGCTAGCTACGACTTTGTCTCCTGTCTTAAGTTGTTTAATCTTCTCAAGACTCCTGAGGGACAATATACTATCATTATATCTGCTGAAGTGGTGAGAAAAGCAAAACTATCCAACTGCTAAGTTGTACAGCTGAGCCGTGAATCTAGGTCACCAGGCTTCAGAACTCAGCCTCCCAGGCATAATAGTTTAATGCTTAATTCATACTTTTGGTTCAGCAAACATCCCTAGAGCTCTTGTTACTCTCTGGGCAGTCAACTTACTTAGGAGAGTACACAGACTAATGAGTACAACTTGGTCTTTGCTATTAAGAAAATTAATCATAATTACAACCAGTATAGAAATACTACGTGGCAACAGCGTTGTATCTTGAGAATACTGACCAAAAAATCACCTGAAAACTTACACAGTGGTTAACTGAGGTCTAAAGACTTGACCTTCACCAGACTGGTGGTACTAGTGTGCCTTAAAATTAGCAAAGGAAGGGGCAGTCAGGTAGTGGAATTATAGAGAAAAAGACAATAGACAAGAGCTACATGGTTGTGAGGGCCTGATCTGGCAAGACCTTACACAAAAGGCCAATGAAGTTTAAGTCCTTGCGTTCCATTGGAGATGTTCTGCTATTTCGATAATAGATGAGGCCTGCTAACCTAGAGGAGCCTAAAGCTGACCCACTCACACGAGTGGCCTCTTTGTGATGCCACACTGACATGCTGTCTGCCACGAACAATCTGTGTTTTTGTGACTGTCAGGAGGTACAGTACTGGACACGTAGACATGCGTACGCCGGCCCCTAGAGCGGACAGCTCTAGTCCATGCTGAGATTCAGCCACTGGGCATCCCAACTGGAAACATTTGTCTCACAAGCCAATGAGTCTGTCCCCCAAAGAAGAGTCTGTGCTTCATGTTACTGCTGAAGTTAGCAAGTTCCTGAGTCTGAAAATACGAGCTGGGCTTCAGATTCCAGCAAATTCACAAAGTAATAGGTTCTATAGCATGAAGGGCTTTGGCAGCACGCTATGGAGACGTCAGTGTTTGCTGAGTGTGAGGAGCTTTGCACCTGTGAAGCTGCTGGGGGCTCGCAGCTAACAGCACAGTGGTTGCAAATGCTCCCTTTGACCCCAAACGCTACTTCTGGACAAGTGATGGCACCTCAGTTTGTGCGCCCTTTTCCTAATTTGCAAAATGGGGTGATGTTTATTTCCTGAGATTACTATGAAGATTAGGTTAATTATCAATTGTGAGTTACATTGTGCAGTGCCTCATCCACAGTCAGCATTGTGTGCACATTTGAGGTATGAAGCAAGTGCATAGTAGATGCAAAGTAAGTATTGAAATGAGTATAAGAAGGTGTGGAGGAAAAGTATGAGAAAGACATAGAGGCATGAAAAGACTGGTATGTTTGCATATTTTTGAGCAGTTCTGTTTCTTTTGGAAGTCAGATTAATTCAGGGAATACAGTATAGAGAAATAATTTCCAATTACAAACTTCATAATAGGCAAAGGGAAACTCCTGGACGTTTTAAACAGGAAGAACACAATGATTCCTGCTTTTAGAAAATGAACACTGGTGCTGATTATTCAGACAGTACTGCCCTGTTTCCCACCTTCTGCTTTCTTTTTCTAAATTCCTGTCCAGGAAAGGAATAATGGGTACATTGTGAATTAGTAGCTTAGAGGCCAGTGTTCTGGGTTCTACTGTTCTTGTAGTGGTCTCCTGCCCTCGGAAGGCTTCATCTCGCCATCTGTCAAGTGATTACAGGACTATTTGTGCACACAGTTGTGCTTGACAGCTGTACTAGCGTACGAAAGCTCTATTAAATGACCACAGGTCATTACAGAGACATCACTTACAAAGAAAACAGAAAAATATCCCCTCCATGATGTAAACAAGCTTTCCCTCAGGTATTTTAGAGTATAAATACTTACACAGATTCGACAAGTATGCCTGAAAATAAGAACTAATAGCATGTAATGTAAAAGACTGACTTAAAACTTCCTTTTAGGAAAAACAAAACAACACAAGAAAGAACACCTGGCATATTTTCCAGCATATACTCTCCAATGATGCAGTGCTTGATACTGTCTCATGCATAATTTATGTCCCTACAGTATCTCTCCCTTAGTAGAGCATTTTACTGAGAGATTAACTTGTTTGAAATACGATATTAAAGTGGTGATTGTTTAAGCTTGGAAAGGTGCTCAGTATTGGAGACGTTATCAAGCTGTGGACACTAGCTGAAGTAAGATCACCTCTATGCATTCGGGCTACTGTAAGTGTCTCCAGCCCACTGCTAGGATATCATCTCTAACCTCCCAAACACACTGCAAAGTTTTTGTATTCCCATTTAACAGATGAGAAAAAGTGAGGTCAAGAATGAAAATGAGGCTCAAAGCTACGTGTACAGAAAAGAGGACACTAGGGATTTGGAACCTGGGGTTGATTAGCTCTAAAGTTTATAAAGCAATAAAAAAATACGATTTGTTTGTCATGTAATGTACTAACATCAGGCTAAACATCTGGGGAGTTGAGCGAAGAGCTGGCCTGGGCTTAGCTGTATCTTATTGATACTACATCAATTTATCAGCTGCTGCTCCATTCTGGTAAATCCATTTCTAGTAAGGCAGCGCGACACACACACGGGAACACCTCCAAGAGAAACACACATCTTGGTGCGAAAGGACTGCAGTGCGGGAAAAACATCAAAACACTGAACTTATTAAATTTCAAAATAATGTGCTCATCAGTAGCAGAGCAACTGTTCCATCTCAGGGTCTAACTGCTGCCAAGTGCGAGCCCCTCTATCCCAGGCATTTGTAGGCCTCAGCACAAAAGCCGCATCTGATAATTAATTAGTATTTTTTTCTCTTTTCTTCTTGTTTATTTTTAAATTTTGTTAATGTAAAACATCTGAGTGCATTCCATCAATTTAAATAAACTAGAATTCGCCTCTGGAGAAGAACGCCAACATTAGAAGCTTTAATCCCAGATAGCAGGTGTGGACAGTCATAGACCTTGGATACACAGGACTGAAGCCAAGGTACCCCTGTGCACACACAGACAGTCACAAGACCATTGGGGAAATAAGTACCATTTCAGCTGTGGACTCAGAAACGGACTCAAGCCCAAAAGAACAACATAGACATACTAGGATACGATGTAACCTAAATTAGTCCAGAAAATCCCTTGTTTACTTCAAGACTTTACTCCCAGCCAGTCACTTCAGTTGGACTTAATTTCTTTTTTTCTAAACAATGAAAATCATCTCAGTAATAACCTATTGTTCAGGAGTCAGTCAGACTTTAGTTCACTTATAATGAGATCATTATAGACTTGAGGCACACTTTGTCTCCAGTTTACATAGAAGGAACCAGTGAGACTCGTCAGGGTCTTAAAAATCCTGATTTTACCTTAATTTCAATTGTCATAATTCAGTAAATTTAGAAGAAATAAACTGCTGTGGAAAATAACTCTGCCCTTGAAGTCTTCAGCCGCTCGGCCTCGTCCTTTATCCTCTCTGCTACACTAAGTCCCTCAGAAAGGGAGCTGTGTTTTAGCTCTTTTACCTTAACATTCTTCTTACTGCCTCTCTATGCAAACGGATCCTTCTAGTGACAGTACTGGACTCATTCTTTGTGTCAGAGAATGGTCTTAAGAAACTCTGGCAACTGTGTCCCCAAGAATAACTGCGCTTGCTTTAGGCTCAGGAAGCCCAAGCTTTGTCTGCCACGTCTAAACAGTGAGGAATGCTGCCAAGTGAATGCTGCCAAGTAAAAACAAGTTACTTTGTTTCCTGCTCTACCAACTGCCTCAAGATGCGGACTCAGGCAAAGATCTTTAAAACCCAGCAGCTCCATCTGCTGAAATGTCTTTTTTTCAGTCATTCAAAGGGGAACTCTAGTCTGCTTTTAAGGGAACAGGTGCAGAACCGTGTCAGGAATTCAAGAAGGAGGGACCTTGAGGCACACAGATGTGGAGCCGGAATGCTCATGGGTCCAGGGCACACAGACCTGCAGCTGCAGCAGGGCCTCGTCTCCTGGCTCTGGATCCCTGTGCCTTCTTCACCCCAAGTGAGTGCTGCATTTCTCACTGGAGCGTCACAGTATCAGGCTTCTCCCCAAGGAGTCAATGGAAACACTCTCACATTTGGGAGGCTTTTGCGAAGAACTTACAAGGAGTGATAGCTTCTCAAGTCACCAGAGAGCAACAGGTGTCAATGTGCTGCCAGCGTCTTACTTGCTGCAGAGGTGTCATAGTGAGAGGTTTCTTCAGGGGTAACTCTTGATACAAATCACGTGAGCCAGGGAAAAGAAAGCTATGTAGTGTGGGCCCTGCCCCCCTGGGCACACTGAGCCGGCCACTGAGACCAGGCGTGGTGGCGCATGCCTGAAATTCCAGCGCTGGGCAGGCTGAAAACAAGAGGGTCACTGCGAGTCTGAGCTGCTTAGTGAGACTCTGTACTAAATACATTAAAAAGAAAGCTATGTAAAGCCCCTGACTCTCAGCGCAAGTTATTCTCAGATGTTCACTGCTGTCATTTATAGTTTTAGATGAATGCAGAAAATCTGGGCGCAAGATTGTAGTCTGTGAGTGCCACATGGGGTAGACACGGTCTTATCTTGCCTGGCAGAGAAAGCGGAATTCAATGGCACACCATTATCGTGGCCTCCTCAGGTCTCACCTTGTAATCTTTACTTAATGCTGTTTAACTTTTGTGATTAAAAAACCCCATTCCCTTCATGTGGCATATTTTACTTCATATTTCATATTTCAGATAGTTAATAGTTAATTTTGATTCACATATCCTAAAGAATCTTGTTTATGTGGAAATGTTATTTGAAAGGAGTTTGGTCCTAATAAGAGGAATCAATTCAGTACTGTATCTTCTTCAAAATGATCTCCAGACATATTCCTGTATTCTATCTTTATTTATAGTATGTCTCTAAATAATTGACAATGTTCTAGTATGGACCTCTCGTGAGCGCTCTACTAATATGAATAGATTTGAATTAGTTCTGACAAACATCAAAGAACGCCTGTTCACCCTGGAGAGTGATTCTAGGCTCATCCCTCCATGCCGCACTGTGTGTCCAGGCCATCGGTGCCTCAAGTAACAAGAAATAGGCTGATAACATTTGCTACAAATGATGTGGAATCTGGTATCGCTTGCCTATGAGAAAGCGAGTTTAAATAGTAAAAGGTATCACTGGCCATCTTTGTAACTAAGCTTATGTTCCTTTTTCCCTCATCTGAGGTAGTGTTTCCTTCACTGGACAAAGCCACAAATGTAAAGCATTGGCAACACACACAACCATCAGCAGAAGAGTAGCTTTAAAGTAAGAGAAGACAGAGGACCCCAGTGCTTTGGGACTTTGGCCAGCATGCATAAAGAAGATCTGTTTCTCTTACAAAGTTTCTCTTACAGCTTGGAGGAAAGCTCCCTGAGTCCCATGCAGCGTGTCTATTTGTTTTCCACCACTTCTTCTGCATGTGATACATCGCACAGCTCACGTAGATTAGGGCTAAGGGAGAGATTTATTTTTTTCTGAACAGATGGATACGCAAGCCAAGCTATTATGACAACTTGACAAATGTAGCTTTTGAAAATGCTTTCTCTTGTAATAATACAACAAAAAGCACAGTGGCCCACGGCCAGGCGCCGTGCTCCAGGAGGTGAGCTGGCCTGGGGCGCCACTGCTACGGCACATCCACTTCTCAACCTGCGAGAGGCTCCAAAGAGCCGGAAGGAGCCCCGAGAAGAGCCAGCCATAAAGGTGAAGTTCAAAGCAGTTTTAAACTGACGAGGGGGATAGGGGAGGTGCAGATTATAAACAGGGTCATAAATTGCAGACTAGACTTAAAACGTGTTCCTCTGGCACAGAGAATGTAGTTATGACCTAAGTTTTATATTTCAACACTTCTGCTTCATAAGAAACTCTCATTACAAAAATGTTCTGAATGCAGTGCCAGATTGGAGACCCTGGCTTTTGTACACAGAGAGTCACTGAAACCCAATGTAGAGAATAAATTTGATTAAAATGGAAATTACATAGGTTCAGGAAAGCACAGTAAGGCAACATCCATTCTAGGTTTGATCTCCTTTCACCTAGAGGGAATTGATCAAGGTCCTCTGATTCTTGAGCAATAGTTTCCACAGATTCTTGAGCAATAGTTTAGAGACCTCAAGGCTGCTAAATTAAAATGTAAACCCACAGGAGAACATTATAGATTGAATTCTGGGGTCTGTCTTCTAAATTTAAAGTTGGCTTATTTGTTATTATCAGTGTTTGGTATGTTCTAAATTACAGATAAAGCAATCCTTGCCAGGATTTTTCCAAACAAGTAGGATTTTACATATCTCTGACTGTTCTTCAAAGAAAGCCATGCCGAAGCAAGGAAGCAGGTGTGCACAGCTACGGGCTGGGTTAGGAGAGGGGGCATTCCGCTTACACGGTCCAGAAAAGAAGTTACAAGCACCACAGCACTGTAAGCCACAGCAGCCATTCCTGGCTCCTCATGGAACTGGAAACTGTTCTGAGCGCACCACCGAGACCATCAAAGGAAACAGCACACGATAGGCCTTGCACAGTGAGAGCGAGCCCTGGGCATTGCTTCCTGGCTAACAAGCTTTGGTATCATGCTTTCTGATTTATAAGCCACTTAACACATTTATTAATATCCAATCTAAACCAATCTGAAGCAAGACATTGTGAAAGGTACAAAAATGATGACACCCTCTGACTCTTATTGAGGTTATAATTTAGTTGGAAGAACTTTACATTCAGTAGACTAGAACATACATTAAAATGCTGAGTACACAACTAGTGGGTATAGTTTGGACACTAACTAGAGAAGGGTTCTGAAAAGGGAGCAATAAGGATGGGTAAGCAGTTCAGAGAAGATGCCCTATTATGGTCCTCTAGACGGGACACAGATGTCTCACGTGTGTGAAGAGGGAAAGAGCTCAAAAATCAGCCCTCCCTCCCTACTCCTGCCTCTCTTGCAGTTAGCATAGGTTCCTTGTCCCATGTACAGTTTCACTACATTCACTCAAAAGTGCCTGGTCCCTACTGGACACAAGGCAAGAAAGCAAAAATGAAAGCATGATAAAACCTGTGCCCATAGCAGCACGAGTCTAGGAAGTCCAGGGCCACACAATGACCAGAGTACAGCCAGACTACCTAGGGTTCACTGGATGGGTAAAGGCAACGCCTCACAGCCCTGCAGGGCAGCGGGCGCTGCTAGAGGTGGCACTGTGTAACACGGAGCATTCCCGTAGGTGAGCAGGGCAGGGAGGGGCAAGCGCGGGCTCAGCAGGATGGAAGCCCAGAGCAGCCAAGAGCCCGGCCCTTCAAAGGTCCGGGACGCAGTGCTGCGGGTCTGCAGCCTCTTTTCATTTTTAGAGACCCTTATTCTGTCTCTTGATTTGTTTGTCTTCTGCACAGCCTATGTGTGGGATCTCTGAGCCGTGCTGCCTGAAGCACTGTTTTCACAAACATTTCGTGAGAAAAAGAGGAGTGGGAGGAAGACAAGAAGGAAGGAAGGAAGGAAGGAAGGAAGGACGGACGAAGGCTCAAGGAAGAGGGAAAGAATATGAAGAAAGGAAATTCTCCCAAGACTTCCATAAAAATCAGTTGGCCTTGTATACAAATTTTTGAATTCTAAAACTTAATTTTTCTCTGTAATATACTAAGGATAAAAAGGTACGATAGATCCTGTGAAAGGGACAGAAACTGTTCAAAGAGAAGGAACAACTGGGATGGGGGGCAGGAGGAATGAAAGAAAGAAGGAAGGGAAATCTATGAGCTCTCCTGCGCTGCTGATGTCTCCTAGTCTATTGCTTCATTTTTTTTGTTTTTACTAGGAGTTGAACTCAGGCCTTTGCACTTGCCAGGCAAGCACTTGTTCTACTGAGCTATCTCCACAGCCCCTCTACTGGTCTCATGAAAGGAACAGGTAATGCTTAAACTTTTTTCTTCTTTTTAATTTTTTACCAATTTTGCATGCTTTTACTTGGTAATTTGAACAACTAATTTGAAGAAAACAATGTACAATATAAAAACCATTGTTGAATTTCTATTATTTTATTTAGTGAAATTATCACTGTTAATTTTTTTTTTTTTTTTTTTTTACTATTTTTTAGTCTCTTAAAAATTTTTTAAAAGTGAAACTAAGTAGTTACTAAAGGTAAGAAATACGTGGTTCTTTTCTATGGACTACTGATTTTCATACACTTGTTCTAAGCTGCGTCTGGCACTGCAGGGCATGTGCGCTCTCTGAGAGCTGACGGGTCAGAGCGGGACGCTGCCTGGGTCCAGCCCCAGGAAGGACGCGACCTCTACACCGCACGCGCACGTGCCAGCGGTGTGCAAACGGTCTTCTGTTTGCCCAGCAGCCGGAAGCGGCAAACAGTGAGGATGAGAGCGCGGGTCACAGCAGCGCCAGGCCCAGCCCCTCCGTCGTCCCCACCAGGAACACGGGCACTAGAGGCTCTCGGGCTCTCAGCCTCACCCACACCGCCGCGCGTGAGCGGGAATCCGGAGCTGACACCGCTCGGGGAGCGTGCGCGTCCTTGCACACCACCCGAGGCCCGCTGCAGAGCATGTCCCGAGATCCGCGCTCTTCTGCACACCCACGCGCGGCCCTGCTCCTCTTCCTGCCTGCAGCTGAGCAGCCCAGCCGGCTCTGACTGCACACCTCGGAGAGGCCGATTTCCAGGGTCATGCGTTTCAGTCCTAGCGGTGAAGGGACGCTTCTGCTGCTCCAGGAACTACACGGTCGACTTCGGACGCGCTGACTAAATTCCAGAGGCACTGGGGCGGGGGTGCGGCTCAGGGCTAGCTTTTTCCCCTTCCGTGAACAAGGCCCTGGTTTCGATCCCCAACATCACGGGGGGCGGGCGTGGGGGGGGGGAGCAGAGAAATTAAAATACAATGCTGCACTGCTAGAAAACACTGGGGCCATGATTTAAAATAAGTAGCTCGATTTTAAAAGAAGGGGTGTCATCCACAAATAGGAGGGCCGGCAACATGGCTCAGTGACTAAGGCCCTGCTTAGGCAAGCACAGGGACCAGCCCCTCGGGTTCACGGAGCTGGCCTCCGAGTCTGGGCGTAGTGGTGCTTGCCTATAATCCCTGCGCTGAAAACAGGAGGAGCACTACGAGTCCACACTGCATAGTGAGACCCCTTACCAAATACATTTAAAAAAAAAAATTCACAAAGTAGGCTAAGACTTTTCTTAGAAGCAATGAAGCTCATCGTCAGAAGTTCTGGTCCCCACAGCATGTGGCTTTTTTCCACCAGGAAGGGATGCCCACCCCGGCCAGGAGGCTAATCCCCCGGCTCTGCAGCTCTCTGAGATTGCTTTCGGGAGTTACAGCCTGATGGCGCTCGCGTGTGACATCACCGAGGGGGCCACGGTGGCTCTTCCTACTCTTTCTTTTTCTCAGTGTGCGGGATTCTTATAGCTCTCTTTTTGCTCTTAATTTCTTTCTATTTTTTGTATTTTAGGGAAGGGTCTACAGAGTGTTCAGGGCTCACTACTAGATCGGACTTGTAGTGATCCACCTGTTTACAGCCTCTCAAGAGCTGGGATTACAGGCACGCGCCACCACACCCAGTCTCAATCGCTGTCTCAGCGCGCGGAGGGGGGGAAGGTTTGCGGGGGGGGGGGGGGTGGGGGATGGGGCCTGCTTGGCAAACCCAGTGATCGAAATCCCAGCTCCTGAGCCTGCTCGCGGGCGCTTTAATCACTGAGCTATTTGGCTGGCCCTACTTTCTTTCTCTTTAGATAACACTTCTTTTCTATTTTCTACAAACTGGGCCCATAAGAAGGAAATAATAGAATTCAAGAAACATTACCATTCACTCCCTGTGGGGACTCTGAAGAGTGGGGAACGCTGGCGGGAGGGAGGCTGGACTGAAGGTAGAAAGTTGGGCTCTGGGTGGAAGCTTCCTAACTTCGAAGGAGAAAAGCCTCAGCATTCACAGAAGCCCCCAAAACTCACTGGGATATTAACCTGGTCATTGCATAACAACCTGGAGACTTCAAGTGCCATTTTCGTAGGCTTTGCATTATTATGGGATGGAAAAATTCCCCCAAATCACTTCGCACATTCCTCACTTTGGCAAGCCTGACCTTGGCCACCACTGAACACCTCACTAGAGCTCCCCAGGAAAGCGGCTCGGCTCAGAATCCGGGCAATCACCACTTTTATCTTTGCCATCCTAGCCCGCATGGCTTCCTTCCTACACGGAAAGCAGGATTGTTCACAGGAACTCAGACGAAAATACTAGTGTAAAGAGGTCTCTGTCAGGAGCTCCTTACCTTCTCCACTCTCCCAGTCTCAGTTCCCAGGGGTCTGCAGACAGCCCTGATTGTTTCTCCACTATCCCTTTCAACACAGGGTGCGTGCTAAGTCAGGATACACATTGAACATCATTTAAACGGCTTTTGTGTAATTTCTGCTAGCCAAATTTTACCCACAGAGCTTTTAGTGTAATTGATTTCTGGAGGCCCAGATATTATATTTCTAAAACGCTTTCCGGTGCTGCTGAGGTACAGTTAAGATTGCAGCTGCCTCCAGGACAGAAGGCCAGACCCAAGCTACCTGCCGATGGACACAGAGAGGGCCTTTGGGAAGACCCACTGCCTGTCATACTAAAACTGCAGAAACTAGAAGTAGGAAGGACATTTGCTCAGTGTAACACCGAGCGCAGGTGAAGGCCCACAGCTGACAGCGACCTCGATGAGCTTTCCTCCAAGCTCAGGACACGGTGAGGGTGGCCGGCCACACGTGTCACGTCTATGCAACACAGTCCACAGAGTAACTGGGCAAGAAGGAGCCAGCATCCAAAGCAGAGAGGAAGAACTGAAATTGTCATTTGGAGATGGTGTGACCTTACATGTAAAGAAACCCTAAAGACACCACAAAACACTGCCAGAACTAATAAAACAATTCCATAAAGTCGCAGGAAACAAAATTAACATAAAATTAGTTGTTTCTATACACTAAGAGTTTATAATACAGAATGGTAATTAAGATAATAGTTCTATATTATCAACAATAAAACACATAGTAATAAACTAAGTATGCAAAAGATTTGCACACTGAAAAACTACAAAATACCAGTGACAGAAATTAGAAATGGAACAAATAAAAAAAAAGTATTCTGTGTTCATGTAGTAGATGATTTTGTTGAAATATCTATGCTTCCCAAAGTTTAGAAACCCACTGCAATTCCACTCAACAGCAATAAAAAAATGGAAATAGAAAGAACAATCCTAAAATTTATATGAAATCTCAGAGGTATCATCACACTTCCCAATATAAAAATATTTCGCAAAACTATGGTAATTAAAATGGTACAATACTGGCAACACATAGATTAATGAATATATAATACATCCAAATGTAAGCTCACACACATGCATCAACTGATCTAATGAGAAACTATTAATCGCAAAGAAGAAACTAATCATCTAATCAACAAATGATGTTGGGGAAACTAAATATTTATATACAAAAGGATAAAAGTTGACTCTTATCTTTCACCATATAAAAATTCATAATGAATTAAAGACAAATATACAACCTGAAACTATACATTTTCCCCAAACAAATAGGGGAATGCTTCATGACATCAGTGTTGGCAACAATTTCTTGGCCATTAAAGTAAAAACATAGGCAAAAATTTACAAGTGGGACTATATCAAATTAAGAAAAAATATTCTGAGTAGTGAAGAAAAAACTGAAAAGGCAAGGCATAGAACAGTAGAAAATATTTGCAAATGACATATCTTATAAGTGGTTAATATCTAAAATATATTAAGAACTCCTTCAATTTATCAGCATAAAACTGAGCCAATAAAATGTGGGAAAGATTTTGAGCAGACATTTCTCTAAAAAAAGACACATAAATGGACAATAAGTGTATCAAAAGTTCTCAAATCACTTACCAGACAAATGCAGTCAAAACCACAGGCACACCACCTCATGTCTATAAAGATGCCTATTACTAAAAAGACAAAGGTTAATAGGGATGTGGAGAAAAGGAGACCCTTGCATGCTGTTTATAGGAGCACAAAAGCTTGATACTGTGGAGGACAGTAGGGCCCTCAAGATATTGAAAGCAGAACTATTCTGTGACTTGGCAATCTCACCTCTGGGTGCTTATCCCTAAGAGCTGAAATGAGAATCTCGAAGATGCATCGCACTTCTCTCTTCACGGAAGCACTACTTACAAGAGACACAATTCGAAAACAACCTAAACATCCACTGGCAGTAAGTGGACTGAGAAAACATGGTACACCTGAGCAGGAAACCTGCCCTACGTAACAAAACGGATGAACCTGAAGGGCATTATGCTCCGTGAAATAAGATCGTCATGAAGAACAAGCGCTGCCTGCATCCTGCTTAGAAGGACTCTGGAGGAGCTAAGCACCTAGAAATGGAACAGAGTCAAGCGTCTGGGGCCAGGGAGGAGGGGAAGGGGAGCGTCACCGTCCACAGGTTAACCTCAACTACGCAACGCAAGTAGTCTGGAGCTCTGCCATACAGCGCTGTTAGGATAGTCAACAAGACCTTAGTGCACAGTTGAACGTGTGTGAGATTGTCTTGCTAGAATTTAAAACAAAAGGAGAGGTCATAGCAAAGAGGGAGTGGGACGAGGTGAGCTCTGAGGTCCCTTGCAGCTCGGTCGCAGCCCAAGTGCAAAACCCTTTCTCAGTTCTTTAAAAGCATAGCTGTTTCCACCAGTCTTGGCTCCACGTCTACAGATGAGCTTCCTTGTCCTTTTGTGGACATATGTAATATTTCGTCTTTTTCTTCTTCCTCTTGAGGTCCACATTAAAGAAGAGCACTGCATTTATCCAACTTTTGTTTTTGGAATAAGGTTTTGCTGCAGAGTTCAGCCCTGGCCTTACACTCACCCTGTAGCTGAGCTGGCCTCTGGTGCATGGCAGTGCTACTGCCTCACCCTCCCAAGTCCGGGATTGCAGACATGTGCCAGCATCCCAGGCTTTTATCAAACGTCTAAGTGTCTGCTGTGTGCTAATCACTGTAAAGGTACAGAAAGGGAATGTGTATAACTTAGGAAAATAAAAGATCTCCAAGCATAATATGATGCTATTGAATAAAGTAGGAATAAATATAAAAATAACAAGGGCCTCCAAATCTACAGATATATTACTTATAAAACTGAGGAAATCTTATTTCTTAGAGTACCTTGAAATATAATCAGTACAAAGTCAGTGCTATGTTAATAATTTGTCAAATTCCCACAAGTGGGCTGAGGAGACAGCTCGGGGGTCTAAGCACCTGCCTTCAAGCTCAAGATCCCGGGTTCAGTAGGGTACTACATGCCATGCCAGCCCCACAAGGAGCTGGTCACTGAAACTGAACATGGTGGTGCACGCCTGTAATCCCAGCCCTGGGGAGGCTGAGACAGGAGGAGCATTATGAGTCTGACCTGCATAGTCAGACTCTGCACCAAATAAATACATAAATAAGTAAATACATAAATAAAAGGTTAAAAATAAATAAATAAAATGCTAAAAATAAAAAATTAAATTTCCGAGAGCAAGATACTGCACCTTGGGTTTCTATCATAGGTTAGACCCAGAAACTCACCTAATAAATAGTGGAAGTTCAACAAATATTTATTGAGTGAATAAATTAAAATCAAAGGGAAATAAACACTTCAGAAGGCCTATTGGGAGAATCAAGGGAGAGTTGTTTAAATACACAGAATCCCGAAAATTTACAGATTCCCACCAAAACACATTTCCAACTATCTTTTATTCCAACAAACTGGTTGAGTTTAGTCATTGGCATGAGTGCATTTTCCTCCTAAATTAGATCTTGGAATAATACACCCTCCAGGATATATGGCTTGGATTACTAGAAGTCCTGGTAATACGTTTACGTTAGGCTTTCACCCAAGAAGTAAAAGGAAAGCAACTGCACCCTCTTAAACACATGTCCCCAAATGTGCAGGCTTTCCAGCTCAATGAAAAGACTGCCTCATCTAACTGATCAAGCAGTCAGACCTGCTCCAGCCTTGAACATCTTTCTTTCAAACCAAAGCACGGACACTTCCAAGGAAAACATGGCTGATAACATACAACACTAGATGGAGAATTACAGATAAATCTTGCTTTGGGGTTCATTTGAGCTAAAAGTTTTAAAATCTTTTTAAAACAAGTTCCGGGAATCTAAATGGGTATTGTGAAAGAGATGAGACACCTTTAAATGAAAAAAATATGTGTTTAAGAAGCAATGTTACTATCAAAAAATCTTTTGGTGTTTCTTATTATATAGTATAGAAATTATTTGTTAACTAAATCCTGTGTAAGAGTATATATTGGTATTTTCACAGTAGAAAATGTGGGCTCAGCATTCAAAGAGAAGTTATCTCACTTTCCCTAGCACGAGCAGCCCACGGTGAAAAATGCAGAGTGCTTTCCCTGTCCTGTGGAGCAGGGCTCCTTGGGGCCACCGCTCTGGGTTTCTGGCAACACCATCCTGCCAGCCACACCTCTTTGGACCAACAACACCATCTTGCTGTTTTAATTCGCTCCCTGCAGCACGCTGATGTTTAGCTCTTCTCTAGCTGACAATTTGATTCAACTCAGAGATTCAATTGAAACTTTATTAATTTTACAAAAATGATGTCAGTTTCTATACATCAACTTTTTGCTTGTTGGATATATCCAAAGCAGCCAAGTCCATCATTTAGTTGGTTAGGATTTCATAAATATTCATATCTTTAATGTATTAATCCATAGTATTAATCTACTCATCACTAGATTAATCTTAATTTGGTATTTTATAAAGTCACATAAAAGATCCTAAGTGATGTTGAAATCTTTTAGGCCACCAGCGGAAAGGTTAGCATACTTAAAGGCACCCTCCTGTCTGACTCGCGGCCACCCCAAGGAGGCTGCAGTTCCCTGTCGACTCTGGTCTCGGTGTCAGCACAGTACAGTGGGTGAGATGAGGCTACCCATGGTACTAAGTGCTGTGTGCATCTGGAGCTCTTCATTGGCAAAGCTACATCGGCTGGCTGGAGGCAAACCCAGAGCTCTCACAGACAGTCAGCATCTCAGAGCCAGACACTTAACATCACAGTATAAAGGAAAAGCAAGACAAATAAGCTTACTATAGACATTCTGTGAGAGAAATTAGCGGGACGGATGAAGAGCTGAGAAACAGCAGCTTATCAAGATAACCAATCTAGTTTTTAATTGACTGAGAATAAAATGAAGAATGATCAAGTATAAGTAGCTATGGTCTTTTTGCAATGCATAAAAACAAACACATATATCTCTCATATGGCAGCACAGGATCAGCAAGAGATACATTACCCCAGTTTCTCAATGAAACATAAGATAACCCTACAGAAAGGCCGTAGAAGATGTTGCTATTGTCTCTTCCAGGGCTGCTTAAACCAGAGTTGCAGGTAAAGGACGTTTTCAGTGCCCCAGTACTGAGGTGGGAAATCAGACATCGCGTGCTTTCTGTGAGCCTTGGAAACAGGGCAGGGAGTCCAGGAAGGAGTCCTACCCTGTCTTCTTGGACGGGGCTCTCTCCCCCACCCAGTAGAGCACAGGCTTTATAGTTAATGCTTGTTCATCTTTCCACTCTGCTTACCTCCACTGATTTTTTTCTGGAACTATCAAAATATAACTCAGGATATTCTCTGCTTGGAAGATTAAACAAGCCTAAACATCTCACAGAACACAACTTGTGCCAGTCAAGAGGATGTAATCTATCCCATAAATGCAGCTGAGCTCCCTGTACACTCTTACATATCAGGAATGGAATAATTATTAGCTGATAGACTTAAAAAATCAGACCCGAAGGTGACCTGGGTGATCACATGACCAGGACTACAAAATTGGCCTGGCAGGCGACTTCACAGGTGGCTGGGGCTTCCGCGGCTGTATCTGGGTGCTTCTGATGAGCCTCCTACATGTCCCTCAGTTGCCATCAAGGCCTTAGGGGTGCATACATTCATAGCTTCTGATCTTTCCCTAAAGTATAAGGTGACTGAATGCAATTCAAAATTTCAGATGTCTAAATCTGAAGTGAAGAAATGAAAGAGATTCCATTAATTTCATTACCCATTCGAGACAAATAGGTGGGGCTGACGAGATGGCTCAGTATATTAGTGCTTTCCTGACAAGTGCAAGGGCTTGAGTTCAATCCCCAGTTCCACTAAAAAAAAAAAAAAGACAACTAGGAAAGCCTGAGAAGACTGTCCATGGTAGACTGCAATGAATTTCCCACTGCTTTACCCTCTCTATAACTCATGCCCTTCCATGGAACATTTTCACTCCCTCACTCTGACACTTGGTGCTACGGTTTGTGTCTAGTTGTCTCCCCAAAGTCTCATGTAGTCATGGGGCAGCTTCTAGAGTTTGTGATTAATTCATGATCCAATGCTGGGATTACAGGTGTGACTGCTACACCCGCCTGGAGTGGACAGCCTGCATACAGTGTAAGGGAGACAGACTTGCTCTCTGTCACCACTGCTGCCGCTGCTCCTCCCTTCTGCCTTTGCTCTTTGCTGTTTTCTGCCATCATGAACGTGCCTTGCAGCCAGCTGTATATGGACTGAAACTTCTACTAACTGTGAGTAAAATAAACCTTTCCTTCCTTAATTTTGAGTGTTAGGTATTTTGTCCCAGCAACAAGAGAAGAGTAACTGACACACTTGGCTTGGCTGATGGCTTAGTTTTGCCAAAGGGACACCAGCCAAAATGACATAGAAGGGCTCCATCTTGCACTTTGCTTTGCTGTCACTGGGGTGCTGGGCTGGCCTTGTTTAGCCACTGGAAGATGGGGTACAAAGAGGGCTTTCTGAGTTGTCTGAGTCAGCCAAGTGCTCCAGCCTGGGCCAGCCAGCAGCTAGTCAGCCTTGGTGATGGGAGCAAGCCTGCCCAAGATCCCTGGAGCAACCCAGATTCCCGGAAGAATCTAGCCGTGCAACTGTCTCCCGGCTGATGTCAGTGAAGTTCAGTACTAGACACAGGATGTGCCAGTTAGGGCCTCCACCAGCACTGAGGACCTAAGGAGAGTAAAGAATATTCTAGCGGGTGCTAGGATGGATGGTACTCCATGCTGAGGACAGAACTAGAAAACGTAAAAGCCAAACTGATTTTAGGTCTTGAAGCTGAACGCAGACCTCAGGACATACCTGTTTCAGAAGTATAAGAGTCAGGCGTGCTCTAAATCCAGTCTAGGAATATACTCAGACCTGTATGTTATATCTGACGTGAAACTATTAGGTACAAAAAGAAACTATTAGTAAGTATTATACTATTATGTCTTATTTCATGTGCATGTGTGTTTAGTATTTGTTACTGTTTAGAGTTATACCTTTTGATGAAAATTGAGTTTCGAGTCGTTTACCCAACAATATAACTAAACAGCATGAGGCTAGGCCTCTCCACTTGCGCTGACTGCTAATCTTAGCATTTTGAAACATGAGGCCATAACCCTAAGAATTGCTCTCAATCATGAAAGACAATCCTGATTCCAAGAGGAATACCAAGTAAACAAGGTTTTAGGCGCTTGACAACTTAGAAAATGACAGCTAAGCTTCCTACTAAGATCAGGAGCAGATCTACCCAAGCAGATGTGCCCCAACCAGACAGGGAGAGGGACAGAATTTGCCAGAAAAGGTTTGCTTCTCATTAGATGCCAAGGGGCACAGGTTGCATCCCACTTATAAAATGCATCAAGTGACACAGAGTGGCAGAAGGAGAAAGCCAAGGAGACGCATAGGCATCAGGATCTCTGATTCCACGCATGATGATCTCACAGTGAACAAAGCTGCAGTTTGATTGCGAGGGACCCCCTATGTGCGGGGCCCAGTCAGTGTCCACAGAGGCGCTGCCAGAGTGAGCTTCGTGCCACAGCAGATTTCAGATTCGGTTTGAAATGATACATGTGTTTCTGCCACAGCCACGCACACATACAAACACGCATGCATGCCTACCATTATGTGGACATGCTCGTCTTAGTTTGAAAAACAAAACATGCACAAAGCTCTTCAATTACAGCAGAAGTTATCCAAGCTGCTCTATATCAGCGAGTTTGGTGGCCAAGTCATGAAATTCTTTCCCCAATAAACGTGGACGTTACATAGGAGGTGGGCTTTCCTCCGGGTCAGCACCACACCTCCGAACACCCACTGCACGCCGCGCTATGTGGCGCCATCACAGGGCGCCATCCTTAGCCCCTGTGGCTCCTTAAGTTCCCGTGGGGATGAAGATTGCAGAGACAACACTCCAGAGACAGTAGCTGGGTCTTGGTGTTGCTCCTTTTCAAGTCAGTGGCTGGCAGATAGAAGTCCCCCATGAGCTGAGGACGTCCCATCACCGGCTCCCGCTCCCAGGAGGCCGCCAGGACTGAACCGCTGAGACGACCTCTGTGTGTGCTGTCTGCCTGAGGAAGCTCACAATTAGCACAGTCTGACAATGATGACACTATTCAAGGCCAGTGTCACAGTACGTATGTTGTGTATAAACAGTGATTTGGTGATGAAGCAAATGGACACTTCATTCCCACTCAGGTTGCTCCACGGCTTCCTAACGGTGATGAGTTATGACTTGCTAAAGAACAACTAGAATTGTTTTAGGGCATGAAATATGTCTGCATGTATTTTTAAAAATTTCCTCATTTTTTTGTGGTGCAGGGAGTCAGAGCCAGGGACTCCCAGGGCAAGGCAAGCACTCTGCCCCTGCGCCCCAGCTCGCCATCTGTAGCCAGATGGGGCTTGGTGTGCGTGAATCACTAGCTTTCTAGAAATCAAGACACATATTTTTATATTTTATATTCTTGCTAAACTTGGGAAACATCTACTTGGGGGTGTCTTTTCTCTTCAAATTCCTAAAGAAGGAAGGTGGTAGGGGTTTCCTGAGTACGTTTTTCTATTGCTTACCTATCAAACAGGGACACATCTTCTACATGTCCACAATTTAAGAATCTGCATTCCACTTTTCTGATATATTACGAAGTACTGGAAATGCATTCTAAGTAGAGGTAACTGACTTCTGTGGTATTTTCATCAAATTCTAACAACTAAAGTGAAGTTTACTGAAGGGCAAACTGGTATTATTAAATTTTATATAGCATCAGTGTCTGGTTGTTTGTGGAATGACAGAATTTTATTTGTGATTTAAATTTATTTTTAAGTTGCTTTTCTCTCTCACTTCACAAAATATTCTAATACAACGTAGCATTCACATAGTCACTTCGAGGAGATGACATGAAAATCCCCACACATTTCTTAATAGTTTTGTGTGACACGTTTTGGCTCATTCCACAGAAGTAGCAATCAAAGTTGCTAATTTAGGAAACTAGATAGCAGGAACATTCTGAAATTGTACATTCTGGCTTTGCTGGTGCATGCTTATTGTCGTTTATGCTGTCATCATGTAGTATCACATACTGTAGGTTCAGGTTTTTTTTTTTTTACTGTGTTTGAGAGTAATGAAACAGGTGAATCATAAGGGGACAGTTTCTGTTTTCTCCCTATCATTTCAAGAGTCTGATGTCAAAGAAGGACAAACTTATTTGATGGTATGCAATTCAATGCAGACCCCAAACTACAATGTTCAAGTCCCGGACCTGGCCTGTAGCGTGTGAGATATGCCTGTTGGCTGTTTCTCGGGGTATAACATTTCCCATGAGGCCTGTTTTATATATACTTTGTGCATATTTGTACTTGGTCACTTTCCTCTTGGGTCTACAGGGTCTCACTACATGGATTGGACTTGTAGTGATCCTCCTATTTTCAGCATCATCCTAAATGCTGGGATTACAGGCCTGGGTCACCATGCCCAGGCTCAGTCGCAGTCTCAGCGCACCCCAGGGGCAGGCCGGCACTACATGCCAGCGATTGCACCCTGGCCACTGCGCTCTGCCTAAGCAGGCGCTTTAGTCCACTGAGCTATCTGGCCGGCCCTTCAATGAGACCTGTTTGGAACCAAAATAATCCCTAGTCCTCAGCAGATTCAATGAAGAACCATTTACTAAACCCTTACATCTGTTAGACTCTTTGTAGACCATGTACAGACAAACATAAAAGAATAAGACTTGGACCTGATTTCAATAAATTCTCAGTTATTAAAGTAAGCTGACACCTTCCTAAACCTGTGTCTCAGCCCTTCTGCTGTTTGTTTATAAAGATGTCGAGGAGAAACAGCAGACGCAAATGTTTCTTCTTCTGCCTTCATGCTTCATACTACACAGCGATTTCAACCACACTCCTTTTTGCTGCCTTTAACACTTTTCACTGTCAAATAAAATTTTTCATTAAAAACTATTTCCATGGTGCTGTATATTTTATAGTTTGGAGACAAACCTAGTCACAGACCACACAGCTCAGAAAGCAGTTTTGAATTATTATTACTTTGAGCAAAAACTCTCCCTTCTAAGCCGCTAGGCTCTTTTGCTTCGGCTACAAGTCTGTCCCTCCCCTCCAACTCCGTGACGCTTCTGCTCTTCCGAGCTCACCGCACCGGAGAACCTTAGGGACCTGCTAGCTCCCAGAACATCTGTAAACTTTAGCCAACACTTTTAGCACATCTCTCACCTCCAGAGTGCTTGACAACACTGGAGATAACAAACGTTCGGGGGCCTATCCACGCTGATGTTGTGCGGCCAATATCACCATGATTGTTAGGGGCCTACAAAAGGCCCACGGTCCTAGAACGATTTCAAATAATACATTTTCCAGGTTGGCACAAGGACAATAAAATTTGGAAACTAAGACGAATTCTAAATTGATGGTCGCATAGGAAGAGCGTGCAGACCCGTTGCCGAGGCGGCTGCAGCGCGACGCTCCACCGAGCGCGCCCCCTCCTCCCACCTCTGCCCTGCAGTCCAGAGCCGCAGCCGAGGTGCAGCGCGGGTGCAGCCGCCGCGGGGCTCGAGGCCCAGGCCAGGCCTTACCTGCTGCCCAGGCAGCGCCGCAGCGAGTAGGAGGCGCCGCCCCCGCAGGTGCGCGAGCACTCGCTCCATGGGCCCCACGCGTCCCAGAGGCCGTCGCGGTCCTCCTCAGAGCGCGCTGTCCTGGAGCTCTGCAAGAGAGGAGAGAGCGTCAGCGCGGGCCACCCAAGGCCAGAGCCACTGTGGCTTCCTTCCCGCGTGATCTTGGCCTGTCAGTGGCCGGGGCCGGGGCCGGCAGGACGAGGGCTGCACTACGAAGACCTGGAGAGGCAGAAACCGGGGCAGGATGAGGAGGGCTGGCTGCCCACCCCCGGCCTCCCAGCCGGCCTGGGCAAGCAGAAGGCACCTGCTCCTGCAGGTGTCCTGGCTCCGAGGGGCCTGACACGGGCACCAGCGCTCACCCCGGATCTTCACCTTCCATGTCCTTGACGTCGCTGTGAAGCACTTTCGCTCCCGGTGCTACTGCAGGACATGCCCGAGCGACGGGTGGGTCAGCTGTGCACAGATTTGCTTGTTATTTACAGGCTCCCTAAGAAGGTTTGCGTTCACTGAAAGGATGTTGTTCTGTACGGGTCTCCGTGTTGCAGTTCAGCTCCTTACAGAGAGGAGGAAAAGAAAACGCTTGTGCTCCGGGTCACAAAACACTGTCTGGTGTTAGGCGCCGAGACCATAGTGTTGAGTGAAATAAACGCGATACATACCACATGGTTTCTTTTATATGAGAAATCTCCAATGTGAATAGCAAAATAAAAGATAGCAGGAACTAGGAAACAGATCATTCTCCTAAGATGGAGAGATGGAGAGAATGAGGGGCGGGTCAGAAGAGAATGAACAAGAATCAAGACGTGTCACAGCTCCCAAAGGACGGCTGGGCACATGCTGCACACGTGCTGATAAGACTCTGAAAACCCTAATATCTGCGTTGGATATGGATTCTGTGTGTTCTTCACTGTCTCTGAGCCTCGCCACTTGCCACCCGTGCCTCAATTGCCCTTTCTATAGAATGGGAGGGTAGCAGTCTCAGGGTGTTTCTGAAGTGCCCAGGCTTGGCTCCAATTTGCAACCGCGCTTGCCTCAGCCTCTCAGATCATGCCTGGATCTGTGCAACTTTTAAAACCTATACCATTAGTCAGAAATCTGCCCTCGAGGAGGGGCATTGCAGGTTCAAGACCAGCGTGCACTACCAACTGAGCTCAAGGCCAGCTTGACCAGCACAGTGAAATTCTGTCTCAAGTGCGCGTGTGTGCACGTGTGCGCGCACGTGCGCGCGCACACACACACACACACAGAGAAAGAAAAAAAGAAACCTGGCCTCAGAGTAGTGTATAAATTATTTCCTAACCACTACATGCTTTATTGATATTCTTAAATCATGTGGAAGGGAGGTGGGATATGAGTGTTTATTGGCAAGAACTTTGGATCTGTGCAAGCGGTGGGGGTGTCATACTGGTTTCCAAGTTTCCTAGCTCTACAACATGTAATGCTTGTTTTCGTCTCGTACAGCAGGGGTAATCACTATGCCGATATCACCAAGTCACTGTGAGACATCAGATTTCAAGACATAAAAAGAGCATGTGGGGAAACAACCTAAATGTTCATGGTGGATAAATATGTAAATAAAATGTAAGACACATGTCCAGTGGAATATTACTGTTCAACCTTGAAAAGGAAATTGTGGCCCACACTACAACATGGATGAAATTTGAAGACGTTTTGTTAGATTAAATAATCCAGCCACAAAAAGATAGTTAAAAAGGTACGTGTACCAACTCCCCACAGTACTCATAGTCATTATGTACTGTAAGCATATGATAACATAAAAATATAAAATATATTAAAAAGTTCATTGTTAAAACAGTGACTTTGCATTATGGATATTTTGCTATGACAAATGCACATACATGCATTTTAAAAAGCACACGGGGCCAGGGAGCATCATGGTGAGCCATTGTTTACTCCTAACCAACACGCCTTCTGCCTCTGCAGGACCATGGAAAGTGCACGCGGTCTTTGCTGTTGAACTTGTTCAGCAGCTTCCTTTCAAAGCATCATCTCCTGAGAGCCTGACTGCTGCACCCAGGACCCTGCGGGCACCTGTTGTGCAGCACCTGCCTGGTAGAGCGACCTGCGGGTGGCCTCTGTCTCTGCTGCCTCCTGCAGCCATAGGGCAGCTTCTGGAGTGTGTGATTGATTACTGTGGGTGTGGGTGCTGTGCCCGCCCTGGGCAGGTAGCCTGCATTACAGTGTAAGAAGGGAGAGAGATTGGCGGGAAGCCTCAGCTGCTGTCCCTTCCTGAGCTCTCTGCTCTTTGCTGCAGCCGTGAAAGGCTGCTCTCTGCCGGGTGCAGCTCTGCCTTGGAGCCAGCTGAGTACGGACTGAAACCTCCAGTAACTGTGAGCTAAATAAACC
>NDGM011158748.1:0-12533 GCA_002564305.1 Octomys mimax | reverse complement strand
TACCAATTTGGTTTGAAACTGTCTCATTGCTATCTGTTTCTCAATAAAATTATGGAAAAAAAAGAAAAAGAGTTAAGCAGTCGTATTACAGAGATTCAGGCAAACTCATGGGTACAGCAGTACCATTTATAATAGCTAATTCATGGAACGATCATGAAGGAGATGCGAGACTGTGGAGCATGATGTTTTTGAAGGAGAAAAGGGCATGGAGGCAGCTAATGTTACAGACCCTAGAAGAGTCCGAGTTCAGACAGTAAATGCACAGCAGACCGTAACCATCATAGATGCTATCCTACTCATAGGGGTCCTCTACACAAATAGCAGCAGAATTAAAAGAATATCGAGAGAGTGTGTGTGTAGGGGGGAAAGAACATCGAGAGTCAGGTGGGGGGAATGAGGGATCAGACAGCACTCCCAAAAGGCAGGCCCAACAGCTCCGGCCCTACCACAAGTGAAGGTTCCCACCTACTACATGCAGAGACTCTATGGGCGTCGACCTGAATATTCCAACCCTCCGTGTGCAAGGAGAAGTGATTGAGGGTGCTGACAACCAGGGTGCACGAGAACGAGGTAGACAAGTGAGAAACAACATGTATCGAGGTCATGCACCACGATTCCTCAGGGGACCTCTTCACTGAAGGCAGCCTAGAGAGGGTGTCAATGAAGAGGATAAGGAAAATCAAGGAGAGGAGTCCCAAGGTCAGCAGCTACCTCACTGTCAGTACCTCCGCGACTTCAATTACCGACGCAGACGCCCAGAAAACCCTAAACCAAAAGATGGCAACGAAACAAAAACAGTCGATCCACCAACTGAGAATTCATCCACTCCTGAGGCTGAGTAGGGTGGGGCTGAGTAAACACCAGCTGAACATCTCTGCCATCATCCGATTTAGGCGACCAACAAGAAAGAAATGCACAGAAAATTCCAGCAATAAGAAATGAATAAAGATTGGAACTGAAGACCGTAGGAGCTTGCTTCTTTCCCGTTAATCAGATAACTAGAACTATCTGCATTACCTATGCAGCTTTGTGTTTTTATTAGTTTTACCTAAAAACATCTCTTTTTGGTAATGACAAACGTGTTTTTTTTTTTTTTTTAAGCCTGGTTTTTCTCAATACACCTTTAAAGAAAATTGTATCATATCTGGTCAAGCTGAGATTTTAAGAACTTCATTTTTAATCCATAACAAAAGTTTACAACTTATTTTTCAAAAAAGTCAACAAATTATAAGTACCTGTTAATAAAGGTCTTAAATAAATATTTTAGAAAGTACAATTCCTTTTCTGTGCCTTATTTTAGTGACTAACATAAAAAATGAATTTTAAGAGGATGTATTTCATAACAGTGAGAAATATAAATATTAAGTCATGAGGAAGAAAACTGCTCAGTGTACCCACATTTTGAAAGTTCAGTGATGATGAAGGTAAATATTCAGTAACTTCAAAGCAATTAGAAGTAGGAACATGTTTCAGTAGCACTCTAATGCATTTTATAGAAAATGTTCGTTGATTTCATCCATTAGCTTTTTATTTAAAATAACACCTGTGAAGATTATTACTGAATATGGTTCTATGTAATTATTGTGTATATATGGATGGCATTTGCTGAGAAATTGTCTTAAATAAGAAATTAAAGCTTTTGGAATTGCACCAAATTAAAGCTTTAGGTTTGGCACCAAAATATTTCTCTACCGTCGTGTTTCTGAACGCTTAAGGATGCTTAAAGTTCTGCCAGCTTTTGATGAATTTTATTATGAAATGTCAGTTTTACTTAAAGCATATTTTTCATTTTTAAAAAAAAAGCCAAATATTCTCCTTTCTAAGATGAGTATGGACAAAGTAGATGGCTTCACCCATTAGAATTCATCAGATGTGCTAAAACATTTATGCAGAACTTATCTGTGTAAAATAAAATCAATTAAGTTTATTAGAGTGTGATGCTGTTTGAGTTTCCCTAATGTTAATAAATGGAGGGCTTAAAAATAATGTCTTGAAAAATTCAACATTCCAGCTTTGTAAGGTTTCTTTTTATCTGTGATGAGCCATGCAGCTACTGTCAATTTGTCATAATGTATCTGTGTGCTGGGTCATGCTATAATAGAGCTTCCTAACAAATCTTTTCTAACTTCTTTGAAGAAAAATAACAAGTCCTTATTATTGCTCAAGGAGCTTCAGGCCTCATGGGTGGCTGTGCTGCTTTAGCTTGGCTCATTCCTGGGCACAGGTGACCTAAGATTTTCTCGGCAGTGATTATGTAATTGATTGTACTTATTTTGACCCATGCTTTTATCAAGTAAACCCTGACATTTTCTTACTGTAATGCTGAGAAGCAAGAAATAAAGTGGTGACAATAGAAAAATGTTATCAACTGTCTATGTAGTAAATGTTTTTCAAGCTTCTGCTTACTTGAGTCAGTTTTGAGTCACATTGATCAGCTAAGCTTTATAGCTAATTGTAAACCAAAATAGTAAGACTTGGATAAAAGATGTGGATGGATGTGTATATGAAATACTGAGGTTACTCATGTAGTTAATCCCCACAGTATCTTTATTTTTCCTCTCCTTTTGAACCTTTTTACATGTGTTAACTGTTAATCAAGACACAGTTTCTCCTGAGGAGAAGAATTACAGAAGGCCAAGGTCAAGGAAAGAAAAAGATACTAATATTTAACTATGTGGTATCTAAACTACAGTGCAATTTTTAAAAGGCAGAGATTTATCCAGTTTACCTGAAATCATTAATATGGGAAGATTCTGCCACAATTCTCATCCAGTAAAATCAAGTCCACCTTTCCACAAAAATTAGGGAACTTTACATAGTGACAAAAATAAAAAAAATATATTCTCAATAGATAAAAACAGTTACATGAACCAGAAGCAAATATGTTACAGACAGAATCAATGAATATGAAAAGTACTAACTATGATTAATAAGTCAAGAGCTCTCATGGTAAAAGTGGATGCTGTGTGACTAGGCATGAGTGACATAAGGTGAGATATGGAATTTAGGGAATTGCATTGTAAACATGCTCAAAATACAAACCACAGCAACATAAATGTAATAGTCCTGAGGAATTCATCACTAGTCTGAACATACCACAGAAAAGAACTCATCAGCTTGAATACTGATAGAAACTGGCTGAAACAAAATCTAAAATAAACAAAAGTAAAATACCAACACTTCCCAAAACAGTGAATGTATAATGAAATGTGTGATACATACATTATTATAATACAAGAATTCTAAAAAGAGAATAAAACAGAAAATGCATAGTTTAAGTTCAGGCAATACTAGTTATAAAATATTTGTTTAAAAACATGTAGTTAAATAAAATATTATAAGAAAAAAGAGGCAACTTTAGAAAACTGTGCTCTCAGGTACCTATCTGAAGTACAGGTGCAGTAGTACAGAATTATCTGAAGGAAAAATCAGAATAGCCAAGAATATATCCTGAATGTTCTAAGGTAAGCACTAAAAATAAAAAATCAGACTAAGTATGTTTGCCATGCTTTCTAAGAGACATGATAAAATAGAATCACAAAATAGACATTTAATAACAGAGACAGAAGAAAAATGGTCAAATGGAATTAAGAGATAATTTACAAATGTACTCTATACTAATCAAGGTATGTAATAATCACTTTGAATATAAGTGACAGAAATACACCAACTAGGAGTCTATGATTGCTACCAGTATTAACAAAATCTTCCATATCAAAACCTCAAGTGTATATTGAAAACACAGAGAAACCCAGTGTTAAACTGTCAGAACTCAACTAGATACAATGTCATACTGAGGCGTGGATACCCACGTTCACAACAGCTAAGTATTGGCATCGGGCTAGATGCCTACCCACGATGAATGAAGAGACAGTGCTGTACTGACAAACAATGCGATAATTCTCAGCCCTAAAGAAAAATATACTTCTGTCATTTTTTGGGAAGTGGATGTGCTAAGATCACAAGTCAGACACAAAAGCATAAATAATGCGTAAGTTCTTTTATATTGGAAAACCAGGTTATGGTCAAAGACAAAAGGAACAGATAATTATAAAAAGTAGCAAGAAAAGTCTTGGAAGAGTTGGAAGAGGATCAATAAATGAAAGAAGGAGGGGATAGAAGGGAAGGCACGGGAATGAAAAAAGGAATGAAGATGCATTATGACATATACAAACTCCAAGGAAAGAATGTAAACACTGTGTACCACAAACTTCTGCTCAGAAAAGTCGGTGTTTCTGCAAAGAAGTTTCAAAATTTAATAAAAATAGAAATTACTTCCCCAGGCACTATACTATGAATATAAAGATAGGATTTATTTCACAGAGCTTGTAACCAGTTCAAGTAATCATTCAAAATGAAAACAAGAACAGAAATTAGTTCTGCAGGAGGCAATGTGATTTTGAAAAGTAGCATTGTCTCTAGGTTTTTGTGGGCTAGATTGGTTAGACGAGGCTCTATGGACAGAATAAAGGAACGCTTTCAGAACTTCTAAATTCAGAATGCCTCAGAAATTCTGAAATGAGGCTTTTAAGGGTAATTAAGAAAATCACTTGAATGATGATGGATCACTCTTTTTGACAAAAACTTCAAAATGAGGTTTGGCTTACGTTATGATAAGTGGAAAACCATTGATGAATGCATGAAGATATTTAACGTGTCATCACATTAATATATAAATATGGGAGAATCACTGTATGTTTGTCCTAAAGGTCACTTGTTCTATTTTAGCTAATTATTCAGTAAAAGGTTTATTCTGAGGAATAAAAATAAAGCTATGTTCAAAACACAAATGTCTTCACTTATCTTGGGAACTATTCTTAATGTGAAAGGTATGGCTCAATAGTTCTGTTTATCACCAAGAAGTGTTTGTAAAAAGAATGACACTCCTTTGTTGTGGTTTGCCACACCCACTGGGCAAAGTATAAAACTGCAGGTGCAGATGGTGACACTCATTCTCAGAAACACTCCTTCAATCTCAAAGCCGCTCCTCAGATTCTGACACCATGAGCTACTACTACGGCAACTACTACGGTGGCCTTGGCTATGGCCTGGGTGGCTTCTGTGGCCTGGGCTACGGCTATGGATCCAGCTATGGCCTTGGAGGCTACGGGGGTTATGGCTACTTCCGTCCCTCTTTCTATGGCAGATACTGGTCATCTGGATATTATTGAAAATACTGTCCTGTATGGTGATCTGTTTTCTAATATATCCCTAAAACTTCTGTCCTTTCTTCGATATGTCTGGACATGTAAATTCAATAAACATTCTTTAGTAACATTCTGAACTGTTTCATTTATATTTTTCACTTACACTTGTCATGTGTAATATTGGTATAATGAGTAACATTTTTCAAAAATCTTTTGTATGTAGAATTATATACTTTCTTAGATCTAATGATAAACATTACTAGCCTGTAACTGCTTTATTGTGTTATATATTCAGACATTTCTCTTTTTTACTTAACATTCCAGAGAACTAATTATACTTATATGTCAGAAGCCTTAGAAATGTGTAAGCACTTAATTTATGTGATTTCATTGAATGAACCATCTATCTGACCTCCGGATCTCAGAAATGGTTATTTTAAAATACATCTATGAATTAAATACTGTCATTCTATAAGTTTTACAGGAAAAACTTGCCCATTCCTTGCTGCCAAATTCTGTGCTCCTGCAGCCCTTGCCAGTTAAATTATCATGAAACAGAACATGGTATAACCAGGGCTTGAGTGTACCCTCAGTTGCCCTCCAGAACATCCAACTGCAGTCTTTTCTCATTATAAGATGACACCTTGGGAAAGATCTTCGTCCATACTCAGTGACAGTTTTATCAATTATCTTTTTAGTCTTGTGAGTGTTTCTCCTGGGCCGGGGATGTAGCTCATCAGCCTAAGTGTTTCCTTGGCAAGTGCAAGGTCCCAAGTTTAATCCCTGGTACCTCAAAAAAGAAACAAACAAAAAAGAGTGTTTTTCTTGATATAAAGAAACATTACTAATAATGAGAATTCAGTATGGATCTATGTTTCTACCCTTCCTTTCTAATTTATCTTTGATATTTGTAGTATTTACTTATCTCTAGAAGGTCATTATTTTTGGTCTACTAGGAACTTGACACTGTTCATGGATATCTAGCTCATTTTCCTTTTTTCTGATACCAACTTATCAGGTTTTAGTCATACATTATGTGATTCGTAACACAATATTGACTTACTTGGTGAGGTGATTTTCAGTTTTTCTCATGTGAATCTCAGTAGTACCTCAGTAGGTTTTCCATGAACTAGCATTTTGGGCTTAATCTTTTTCATGATTTTAAGAAGTGAGAAATTGGTCCAGTGACATAGCTCAGTAAACTGAAGAGACTGCTTAGGCAAGTGCAGGGACCACGGTTTGATTCCTGGCACCAAGCCATGCCAGCCTTGCTTGCAGGATTGACTGAGCTGGCCAGAGTCCAGGAGTAGAGATACATGCCTGTAATCCCAGCACTGGGGAAGCTGAAAGCAGGAGGATCACCACTAGTATGAGCTGTGTAAGAAGACACTGCAATGACCAAATACATTTTTTTAAATAGAAGAAGAAATAAATTATTTGGGTTGTAAGTATCAGTCAAGGTAGAACTAGGACCATTCAATCACCACCTGCCTGCCTGTCTGTATGTCCATCTATCATTTAGTTACTTAAATTGAATAACTTGAACTGGAAAAGAAAACTTGAATATTAGAGCTTTCGTTGCAAACGTATATTTTTTTAAATGCTCCTTAATCTATCTTGGAAGACAATTGTGAAGTCTTTATAATTTTTTCCAAATTGATTACAACTTTCATGCTAATTTTGAAACAACACTTAATTTTCTCTTTTAGATAATTTTTCGGTAAGCAAGGTTTAAGCAACAGCCAAAGACATTAGTCTGTGACAAAGACTCAAGTTATTAAAAAAATACTGAAAAATGTATTAAAATATTCCTTTTAAAAAAGTAGAATTCTGGGCCAGCCAGATAGCTCAGAAGATTAAAGCAGGTGCTTAGGCAGGCCCAATGTAATGCCAGCCCTACTTTAGAGGCAAACTGAGATGGCGATTGAGACAGGGCTTGGTGGAATGTGCCTATAATCCCAGCGCTTGGGAGGCTGAAAATGGAAGGATCACTATGACTATAACATATGTAATGACGCCCTGTAGACCCTGTGCTAAATACTAAAAAGAGTAGAATTACTGCAAAGTGTTAGAATTTAAACAAATTAAAGAATACCACTACCCAGAAAGACAGCGTTGTATGCACTGTCATGCTAATGAAAGAATGTTACTCACAGAACAAGGAAAACATTAAGCTAAAGGGGTATGGCTGCTGTTTTGAACATATGTACAGCCTTAAATGGTAAATGCAGCCACGAGGTTTTCATGCTATATTGGAATAAATCTTAAAAGAGAAGGGAGATACATGGAAAAATGTGCACTAAAAGGAAATTAACTGCAAATCAAAATAAAATCTGCCATAATACTTTTGACACTTGCCAAAGAAGTCCCAGAGTACGCCATTCTGAATACCAGACAGCATATTAGGAATGAAAAGAAGAAAAATTTAAGAAGAATGTAAAAGGAGAAAGGAGCTTTAGATATATAGGCACACACACACACACACACACACACACACACACACAGAGGTAATGGGAAGGGGAGGGGATTGAAAACAGAAATAAGCTATTTTCTGTGTATGTACCCAGTCGCTAAGATGAATCTATACCTCGTGTCTATTGGAATTATGAAATAATTAATTATATAAGAGAATATTCTGAAAATTGGTTGAATGAGTGCCAGCTGTGTAAAGAAGTCTAGATGAGTTTTTAGAGCTAAATCTGAAAACAGTTGTTTCTCTTAGTTGATGGAAACGAATATGGGTTTACATTACACTATGCAATAAATAAAAACTTTATTCTTCAATATTATCATGTACTTCACTAATGTTTTATGCTTTCTTAGAAGTCATAAGCATAGATTAATGTCATCTGTTCTTTATCTAACTGGAATTATTGTTCTGTTTTTAGCTGTTTTATTACCTTGATTTTCCCCTTGTTTAAAGCTAAATAATGGCTATTTCCTGCTCTTGACCTTGGCATTTTTTCTTCAAAAATAAGACTAGTGGTTGACTTATTCTTGAAGTTTAGCTTCTTCAGTTCTTTCTTAATCCTACAGTGTTGTGAGGATATTTGCATGCAATTTAATAGAATTTGACATTTATTGTACTCTGAATGTTACTGCATTATAAAATCAGGCAAAATAATGAACACATTTTTTATTTTCTCTTAGTAATTTGTATTTTCTAGCTCAAACTTGCATAATGATTAATGAAAATTTTATAATTCATGTGATTTTTGTGGAATTTTGAGAAAAAGAAAACATAACTCTTGGAACAAGCTATAACCTTGTCTTAGTTGAAATGAAAGAAATATTTTTCTATATAATGTACTTCAGCAATGACAAGTAGAAGTTACCTGATGCAAGGGTTTTGATTATTACATTTTAAATGAAGAAATACATTCACTCATCAGCTTCGAATAAAGAGCTTAACCCTGCATTCAAAAGAGCAACATATGACACCAATAATTTCAAAGGAAAACTGACTTGACTCATGTTGCATGCTGCCCATATATTATAAATAGATGATGTAATAATGTTTTTTGTCAGAGGAGATTCCTTTTCAAGGCAAATGACAAGTATGCATGAAGATGTGTCACACATTTCACTGTGCAGTTGAAAGAAAAGGGTTTCTTTGGAATCTGCATTCACAAGATATTTACTTTATGTCAAATGAATTCTTCAACCTTTGATATGCTGAGTTATAATGGCGACTACTTAGTGTGTTTAATTCTAGCCTTGGTGGCCAGGTTATGAATACATCTACTATGTTTGTTCTTTCTCTGTGAACTAGTGACCTCGTGGGATATTCTAAGAAACATGATGATCTGCTAGGAACTCAGAAGCTATAAATTAACATGGGGCAATACTATTTTTCTTACATCTGCATCCTAAATTTCATGTTTTATGTAGCTCTATTGATTTATAGTATCCCTTTAGAAAGAGAAACAAATTTGAATGTAGTTAGTGGAAATATAAACTAGTAAAAACACTATGGAAATTGGTGTGGAGAGTTGGCAAAATACTGAATCTTGGTATTCCATTTGACCCCACTGTTCTTCTAGGCATTTTCCCAAAGAATTGAAGACAGCAATTTACAGTGAGATGTACATACTCATGTTTACAGAAGCATTATTCACAATAGACAAACTTTAAAAACAGGCAGTATGTCCTTCAACAAATTAATGGATAAAGATAATGTGGTATTATACACAATAGATTATTATTCTGCCATAAAGAAAGATAAAATCAGGTCATTTATAGGAAATGGTTCACCTTGAGAAGATAAACTTAAGTGAATCAAATCACACAAACAAGTATATATTTCATATGGCTTCTTTAATGTGAGAAAAACAGAGAAATAAAGTGCAAAATACTGCTAGGTAATAGGAAAGAGGGAAATAGATATTGCTCAAGGGTCTAGGAGCTCAAGACTTGAAGGCAGGGGGGAGTACAGGAAGAGATGAGTATGCAAAAAAATTGGGATGTTATTTACATGTACAAACTCTAAACCAGAAGTGAATATTTGTATTGTAAACATATCAAAGAAAATATAAAGGGGGGGGATCAAGTAGTGGATGAGAGAGGAAGGGGAAGAGGATTGAAAAAAATCAAATAAGACAGGACATGTACATGTACCAACTTCCCAAAAGGAACACCCATTACATACTACACACATGTGCTATACTCATAAAAAACCAACAATTTTCAACACAGGTAAAGGCCATAATGCAGATGGCAGATGTTCTAGAAGGAGACGGCAGCTTAACTGTTCGTTAATTTATGTATTTTTTATTTTTAAAGAGAGAAAAATTTGAATAAATCAGAAAAAGTTACAGGTGATATAAAATTTCACTGAACAAAGTATATGAATTTCACAGTATTTGTTGTAATACATATTATTGTCTTCCAACAAGTTATTGGTATTATATACATGTAAAATTGGAAGAAGAATGAAAAAAGAAAGAAAGGTATAAGAAATTAAATCCAGAGTTACTTAACTCTTCTTAAAGTGAGGTCTCCAATGTATACTCTTTGTTAATTAGTAAATAGAGATCTTTGGTTTGCATAACAAGAAAAGTTTTGCTTTATATTTATTTATTTATTAATTTATTATTTCTTTTTAATATTTTTTAAAATTTTACTGAGAAGCAAATATCAATGAGACAATTTCAAAACCAATCAGTAGGACAGTTTTAATAATAAATACATTGCACATTGTTGTCTCATTGTTTATTCACTGTACAAGATGCAGACATGACATCCTGTCCACAAACAGTGTTAGAAAAATCTTATTCATTGAATTAAGTGAATGTATTTGTATATTTATCCTATTTTGAATATACAGATACAAAACGGTCATTCATTTTTATCCCTTTTTTTGTGTAGTTTTTCAGAGAGGGGTATTCAATTGTTGTTAAAATATTGTAGTTGCGTAAATTCAGCAAAATATTCCAATATAGCCCAGTAGTCCATAATAGTAGTTGGTCATCCACAAGACTGTCAATGTCAGAAGTTGTTGACCTAAGCCCTTATCACCCTAGCAGACCAAAATGGCTTCACCCCCATGCCTCTTTTTTATACTTTTTGCTGCATTTTTAAGACAAAGATGAAGCAAGACTTACATAACAAGAAATTTAACTTTTGTATCTGGTAAAGACAGTCAAGTCCTCTCAGGATTTATCCTGAAACCCTGTACTACAGTTTGTAGAGCCTTTGTCAATGTCAGCCATGTGGATGAGTCATGGCCATTGCTTGACCCATTTTCTCTCTGTGAAAGCCTGAGAGAACGTTTTCTCTCCTTGTGACTCTCCTTAGGCACTCTACATCACTGATCACATTCCTCTGTGGCACCACAATCTCCTTGATCAGAAAGTTTGGGACACAACTGAGTTACATGATGTTACAGTACAGGATCTCCTATGTCCTGAGTCTTCACTGACCTTGAAAGACTAGGGCCAAAATGTTGGATGACCTTGCAACCCATCATTTCCTCTAATTTTTGGTCTGCAAACTTAGGTTTTTAACCTTCCAGAAAAGAAGCTTATTATTACCCTACAACATATGCAGTTGGGTTTAAATGAACTATTTGTCTGAATGTCAAACACTGTAGGCATAACATAGAACAGTTATTTTCCATCAAGTATTGATATGGTAGACTTTAAGTTCCTACAGAACATGAAGAAATACAAATTAAAAAATTTTTTAAAATAAAAAATGAAAGAACAATTACATATTTTACACAGAAATTTAGAAATCTAACCATATACAGCATTGCAGCAGAACTGTCCTGTGACATTTTTTTCTTGTCTCTATTTTTCATTTATTATCCATTATTAAACAAACATTTATTGACAGTATGGCAATAATTTGTATGTCATGACAAACAGTACATATTTAGAAGATGAGAATGAGAGGCACTCCAAGTATGACCCTACTATTAGTCATTACTGTCTTCAGAGCAGTTGCTTAATTCACAAGCATCAGCATAGTTAATCAGGGTGAGAATCCTACCAATGCACTGCTAGTTTCAAAAATCTGCTGATGTTTCTCATGATCATTGCATTACCCATCTTGTGCATATAAATGTATGGCTTTTCCCCTGCCATTTTTTCTTGCTTTTCTCTTTGCCATCTCTTCATTGTCTAATCCTCAAGTTCTCATTTCCCTTTTAGTTGTGTTATACCTTTCTATTTTTATTTCTTCTTTTCAGTTCTTATATGAAGGAGACTATATGATATTTACACATGTAGTCTGGTTTATTTCCCTTATGAGTATATCTTCCAATGGCATCCACTTAAACATAAATGCTTTAAGTTTATCATTCTTTATAGCTGAGTAATACTCCATTGTATAAAATATCACATCTTTTTCATCCGTTCCTCAGGTGATGGGCATCTTCATTTTTTCCCAGATTTGGCTATTACATATTGTGCTACTATAATCATAGGCATACATATATTACTATGATAAGATGTTTTCACTTCCTCCAGGAAAATTCAAAGTAGTAGGATAACTGGCCTGAATGGCATATTCAGTCCTAGTTTTCTAAAGAATCTCGACACTGATTTCCATAATGGTTGCACCAGTCTACATTCCGACCAGCAGTGCAGAAGCCTTCCTTTTTTCCCACAGCCTCTCTAATATTTGTTGTTAGTTAATTTGTTTATGATAGTCATTCTTTCTGGGGTGAGAAGGTATCTCAGTGTTGTTTTATTTTGCATTTCACAGATGGCTAATGATGTGGAGTATTTTCTTCATATTTTTATTTGCTTCTTTAATTGTGTCATTAGAGAAGTCTGTGTTTATTTTGGATGTCCATTTCTGGACTGGGTCTTTAAATTTTGGAGCCCTAATGGTTTTTAGTTCTTTATAAATTCTGGAGAGCAGACCTTTGTCTGAATGCTT
>NDGM011158731.1:0-11890 GCA_002564305.1 Octomys mimax | reverse complement strand
TATATATGAGAAGATGGTACTAAAAATTTCCCCCAGTTTTTTGAAAATAGCAGTTAATGTTTAGAGTTTTCATTTTGACTGACTCTATATACTGACACCTGTGATCTAAGCAACTACAAAGAGGATAGCAATGTGTAATGCAAAAACCATGATTCACTACCTCTTGTCTTGGACTTCTAAATGTGTACCATTTCTAGAAGAGTGTTATTTTTTGTTTTTGGTGCTGAGAACTGAACCCATGGCTTCAATCTTACTAGGCAAGCATTCTATCTCTGAAGCAAATCCCAAGGCTGCATGTGGACCATTTATAATGCCTTATCAATTATTATTATATTCTCCTTAAAATAAATTTTTTTTAAAAAGTAAAAAAGACAAGAAAAACATTAAAGTTTATCAAAATCAGGCATTAATATTCAATTATTTGATCAATATTAAATAACTATAACTGTTCATCTGAGCAACAGATTTGACTAAATATAGGTAATATAACAACCTTTTTTTGTACCAGATATTGAACTCAGGACCTTGTGCTTGCCAGGCAAGTGCTTATTCTACTGAGCCATCTCCCTGGCCTATAAAAATCATTATTAATTTGATATTCTTGTTTTGAAAATCTGTATTGTTGCACATTACCCTGTTTCTGTTTAGTTTCTGGTATTTGTTTTTGCTTTTGTTTTCACTCTTCAAATAAAATAAAATAAAATATTTTTTAAAAGATTGCAAATTATTTCACTTTCCATATCTCAGTTTATGAAGCCACAAAATGTGCTAGATTTCCTACTTTATTCTTTGTTTAATTGAGTTAGTTAAGTAATCATATAAAGAATTAAGAAACTTTGCCCAATAGTAAGTAAGCAGTCACTACAGTTACAGTATTTTATGCCAATTAAAGGAATAAAACACACCTAGAACAGAGTCATAAAGCCCAAGGCTTTCGACTCTGAAATGTTTAGGCTTTCATCTCTCTTCTGCTAATTACTGGCCATCCATGCAATTTAAATCTAAATTATTAATCTCTATAGGCTTGGGATTTCCTCTTTAATGTCAGTACCTTCACCATAGAGTACTGTGTCAAGCATTAAATAATACCATATGTAGAAATCACTTTTAGCATAGGGTTTGGTGTATAATAAGCATGCAGACCAATTGGCTATTTTTGTTTCTTAGGTCTTTGCAGTTCCTCTTCTTAGCTACGTATTTGTGGTCTTCTGGAGTACTGTCCAGTTGTCTCCATGTGTTTTAGCAGGAAATCTCAGTAGTATTCTTAAAATTATGTTGTAAGGCATAAGTGTAATTTTTGCCTAAAATAGATTTATGTTACTTCTCAAGTCACAGGGGCTCAATAGAGATATTATGTAAAGAAGATAACAAAGCTTAGGAACAGGCAAACAAATGGGCAGTTTTAATTAACCCAACAGATTAAATCTCTTTAATTATTTTTCAAAGCACATCTTTCTCACTCTGTGGGAAAACCACCCATGCAAAATGCACCATATCCAGGAAGCCCCAGGTGAACTGTTTGAAAAGCTGTGGTATGTTTTTGTTATAGCTTTTCTTTTAGATTAATTATAAAGAGACAAGATAATGAATTGAGAATTGTGTTTTGTTTGTATCTATCTTGAAAGTATTTTGCTTTGAAAAATGGCTCTGCCATTTGCACATAAGTTTGTGTACTGAGTCTAATTATAAACTCAAAGAAGGAAAGAACAAACTAAAAGTTTAATGTTGTTACCATGTTTTCCTTTTCTATTGATAAATAATTAAGCCTTATCCTGAAGGAAGAGAGTGAGAACTATAACTGAATAACAATGTAGAGTATGTATAGCCATCAGCAATGGGAGGGGAGAAATTAAGCCACCAACTAAATGCTTACCTTTACTAGTAGTAAAAAACTGAAAAATGTGTATTAGACACTCTGGTCTCTAAAGAGAGTCTATGGTTCAAATAAAAAATACACCTTTCATCCTTTTCATATCTGAGTCTATTAATCAAACAATGAGCATAACATACTACAGTTAACTATTCACTTTTACTGGCTCTCGCATTCATATGGATCATGGAAGTTACATCCATTGTTTAAAATCAATGCTTTCATTAATGTCTGTATAATAAGTTAGACAGGCTGTAGCTTAATTCATACTTCTATCAAAATTCTTCTTGTGAAGATGAAGGCTTACATATTATGGTTTCTGAAATTGAACAATGAATACTATTTATAACACCCATTTAAGTACTGTGATTGCTACTAGTGGTTAGCACTAGAAAGTTAGAAGATAAGCAAGTAAGAAAGAAATCGCTTTTTTTTCAAACTATAAAGCCAAAATGCAATAGTGAACTGAATTATCTTCTTCTATTCATTCTTATTCTTCAAATCAGCATTTAATTTGAGTAGCAAAAATGTTTAAGGATAGTTATTACCTTACTCTATTTAGAGCCTTCAGTTAGGTAGCAAATAAAAGTTCTTAGAACATGAAGAAAACTCTTTAGAACATGAAGGCTTTTAGTTTTTTAAAAGCATACTAATTAGAAAGATAAATAAAATATCCATCTTTTAAAATTTTCTATCAACGAAACAAACTGCATTCGAATAATAAAATAAATTACCCTGATTTGAGGTCCTGGTGTTTTCCCTTTGAGATTTTTGGCCAAAGAGAATACCATATGTTTTATCTTGTTTGTACTAGCAGGTTATGAAAACCACAAATTGTTCCCATATTTTTTCTATTGCTTAGAAGCTTACAATAATCTTTGAAGGAGGGACTTTCTAAATCTTTATTTTGCCAAATTAATTTACGAAAATTCATGGGCCTCAATTTCTTTGTTTATAAAAATTACACTTTATTTATCTGACTACCCTATTAGTATGTCTACTCCAAGTTTTACAATGAAGCATGAGAGGTGAGCTCTGAGGAAGTGACAGATCCAGAAAATAGAAAGAATAATGTCATTTGGAGTAATTCGTGGAAATCTCTTTGAAAAAATTCTGTCCTAAATACTGGAAGGGCTGGGGTGCTGTCCACAAGAGAAGGTAAAAGAAGGTCAAGAAGGTAGAGGAAATCCATAAAGATTGGTGGCATATCTGGAGAAGCAAAGTCCAATTGGAGTGATCCAGAGTAGGTCCAGAATATGATATGCTACCAGAATAGAGGGCCTACATTGCCGTTCTTAGGAGCTACAAGGGATGGAGAAGCATACTTATCTCTATTGACATCTTATTTTACTTATCTATCTATCTATCTATCTATCTATCTACCTATCTACCTATTCAATATATAAAGTATAGCCGTACATATTTATGGAACACAAAGTGATCTTATGTTTGAAAAATAGGGAATGATCAAATCAAGCCAAGCAAACTATTCTTCTTATAGCCCACTTGTATTAGATACCATTCCTTAATTTTAGTCCATTTTTACTTGACTTTGTTGCTTCCTGGCTGTGGCAGCACAGCATGTAATGGGGGAATACAGTGGTGCCTCAGTTTACAATTCTGTTGCAACCAGTATCATGGAACAAATTCTATGACCAAAATCATGGAAAGAATTAAGTTCGTGAACCGAGGCACCACTGTATGTGGTAGAGGATGCTTATTCACCTCATGGTTCCTCACAAGCAAAGAGAGATAGGAAGGAGCTGGGGTCCCATTATTCCTTTCAAGGAAATGTCCTCCATGACCTAACTTTCTCCAGCTAGGTATCACTTCTTAAAGGTCCTACCCCCCCAATAATGCCATATATTGAACTTAGCCATGACATATGGATCTTCATGGGACATTTCCGATCCAAACTGTAGCAACTGTGTTAACACTCCAGACTCATCCTCATATCCTCTTTCTCCTTAGATATTACTGGTTCCATATAATCATATAATCTTTCTTCCTATAATTCTAGAAGTGACTTAAGATTTTTTAACAACACTTCTAACTTCCATTTTTCTCCCACCTCGCCAATGTTGCATATGCTTAAATCAATTATGTGGCAAAGAGGCGTGATGTCAGCAAGTTCTCATTTCATTTATAGTACTCCTGGGCCATGGCCATATTGTTACATATGGATAAAAGCTCCATAAATAAGCCAAAGAGGAAAAGGAAACACAAAAAGCAGAATAACATTTCTGGTGTAATTCAGATTTGAGAGAAAATAATTGTCAAGCCCAGCAGCTGGTGAGCTCTTAAGCTCTTACTGGAAAACTAGATGTTCTTTTTCCCTTTCCCTAATTGTATTATGATAATTACTAACAAAATGATGTCAATTGGAACCTCTTTCTGGTGAAGTGACCCCATGATCTCTGAACCCTGAGTATTTCTAAGGCCATATATACTTGCTTTATCCTCTCACCCATCACTGAGCCATTTAAAAGAATGCAATGAGAATGAACAAGCAATATTATATATCTATTACTGAATAACATGATACCAAATTTGGTAACTTTATCAATTTATTTCTGTAGATTAGAAATCTGGCACAGCATATCTGACTGTTCTGTTCAGAGCCTCACAATGCTAAAATCAATGTATCAGCAAGCTGTGTTTTCATATGGAGCTTGGAGTTCTCTTCTAAACTCATACCTGTTGGCAAAATTGAGTTCTTTGCTCTTACAGGACTCAGGCACCTATTTTCTTGATCATGATTAGCTGGGGGCTTCTCTTAAATTCTGGAAGCTGTTATAATCTTTCTCTTGTGCCCCATCCCCATCTTTAAACAAGAGTTAAATGTTCCTTGTGTTTTTTTTCTTATTTTAGGGAAGGATCTAAAGGGTGTTTAGGGTCTCACTATTAGATCTGACTTACAGTGATTCTCCTGTTTACAGCCTCCCAAGAGCTGGGATCATAGGCGTGTGCCACCTCACCTAGTCTCAATGCTGTCTCAGCATGCCCCAAGGGCAGAACTGGCACAGCAGGCCCAGGGATTGAACCCTGGGCCCTGCATCTGCTTATAGGCACTTTAATCTGCTATTTGGCCTGCCCTTGTTCCTTGTGTTTCAAATTTTTCCTGCTTTCCCTTTGCCAGCAATCAGAGCAATCTCTTTTTTTAGATATTCATGTGATAGATGTGGCCCTTTTGAGTAATCTCCTTGTAATAGGGTCACCTACACCATATAACAACATATTCATGAACATGCTATCTCAGAGGATGATGAATTCTAGGCAAAAGAGTAGAGAAGCTTGATGGGAAAGGGCATAAGAAGCCATTATCAGGAAGAAAACTAATCAAAGTAAAAAATATTATCTTATGGACATATAATAGCAAGAAATGAGGGCTGGCAATATAGTTCAGCAGACTAAGCACTTGCATAGGTAAGAGCAGGGGCCAGAGTTCGATACTTGGCATGGCATGCTGCGCCAGCCCTGACCCCGGGCACGCTAAGCGATGGAGTCAGGGTGTGGTGGTGCGTGCCTGTAATCCCAGCAGTAGCAGGGCACAAATCTGGAGAATCATTATGAGCTACGTAGTGATGCCCTGTACAGATAATAGTAACAAACCCTTTTTAAAAGGCAAGAAATGTATATAGCCTTAACTGGGTAAATTGCAAAAAAAAAGTTGCCATATGAAAATCTTTGCACATTCTTATATGAGCATTTAGGAAGTGAATATCTTGCTGATGTGAAGTAAGAAAGGATGTGATTCCCTTCTTCATCTAATGAATCAGCAGAGAAAAGACAGGCAGTCAGCACTGTTTCTGCCCTCATTGTATCCTATGGTCAAGAAACTAGATGATCATGTCTGGTTGTGCATTGAACTTCCTCTTTCCTGAAAAATTGTTTTTGACATGCTCCATGCTTACGAAAAGGGATAGAGATGAAGACTTATTTATTTCAGTGTTAAGAGGAGGAGATTCTCATTAGCAGAAAAGCTGCCAGGTACCTAGCACAGGATGATGGACTTAGTGAGAGAAAAAGACCAGGGCCTCTGGTAAGTTACTGGTGGAAAGGTGGTTCTCTTATGCCGCTTTGTCCCCCTGACTTCTTAGACTTGCTTTTCTTACCATTAGGATGCTCTGGAATATGTAATTTTCATGTAAGTATACTGTGGATTTCACAAAATGATTGTTGCAGAACATAAGTTCCTAATCTGTTGAAATTCTCTTTTTGGCTGCGTGGAATGAGAACTACTCTTTTTGTCCTAAATCTTTTAATTCCTACTCTGGTCCAGAATGAGCAATTTACTAATCCTGAATATGTATGGTTTGACCTGGGCCTTCTTAACTCATACACTCAGGCAGACATTAGGTGTATGCTAGATCCACAAAGCCAAATTGCCAAGAAAGAAAAACATTTGCAACAAGCTTCAGTAATCATTTCAATGGTTATTACACTCAGCTACTTCTGTAGATTTAGGCCCAATCTCCCAGTTGTTTTCTAAGTGCTCCATATCAACATGTGAATGCTTCCCAGTTGGTTGGTTAATGTTCTAATCCTCTCTTATTTGAAAGACAAACAGATACAATAAAGACCTAATCTGCTACCTTATGAATGTTACTAATACTTGATTCTTACTGAGGTTTTACTGTATATCAGCCATTGCTCTAAGAGATTTACATAGCTCCAGTGATCTCCACAATGCTATGAAGCAAGTTCCTCCATAATCCTCAATTTACAGATGTGGTATCAAAGACATTTAAACAGCACAATATCATGTGGCTCAAATTTAGATATCTTGGTTTTTGTTTTTTGTTTTTTTTTGGTGGAACAGGGGATTGAACTCAGGCCCTTGCGCTTGCCAGGGAAGCGCTTATTCCACTGAGCCATCTCCCCGGCCCCAAGACATCTTGTCTTAACCACATGACTCAGATTTTATCTCACTTTTGATTATACATACAGGAAAGAAATCCTACCTTATATAATTCTTCAGTTAGGTAAAAAGGACCTTTTTAATCATAGCTTTTTGAAACAACACAGAGAACTATAAAGACAAGAATATTACCTATGAAAATATTCATTATACTGGTTTAGTAAAATCACTTACAATCCTAATGTTCAAATATTAGAATTCAAATCAAGAGTTGTGATTATGCAATAAAATAATAGGCAAAAAACTTGGAATAATCACTTTCCAAAAGATAACTAAATGGCTACTAACCATAAGAAAAGGTGCTTACAAGGCATCATTATTCATTGGGAATGTGAAAATTAAAACAGCAATGAGCCACTGTATCTATAAACATTGTCTGAATCATTAAAATAAAAATAAAATCTAACAATGAGTGCTGCCATGCATGTGGAACAATTAGTACTCTAAAGCACTGGTGGGAAATGGAAATTATTTCACCAGTTGGGAAGACTATAAATATATACTGGAGCCAAGAATTTTCATATCCTATGGCCCAGCAATTCCAGCTATAGATACACTCTCAAGATAATTAAGTATTGGGGCCGGGGAAATGGCTCAGTGGAATAAACAGTTCCCTGGCAAGTGCAATGGCCTGAGTTCAATCCCTGGTTCCACCAGAAAAAAAAAAAAGTATCCATTAAACATATGTACCAAATTTTCATAGCATATTTAAGACATAATAACCCAAGTCTTATAAAAATGAATTACAACTTTAAAACAGGTTTGGTGAAAGAAGCTAGCAATAAAATAATATATATTATAAAATTCCATTTTTTTTATAATTCAAGTATAGCCAAAACTAATCAAAAGTTAAATCAAATATTGTTTGCCACTGAAGGAAAGTGTTGGTTGTGAAGGGGAAATAGGAGACCTTTCTTGGTTTCTAGGAATATTGTCTTGCTGTGCAATGTATGTAGCATAAAAGTTTTTAGACTATATTCAATTTTTGGGGTATTTTTGCCTAGATATTGATACGAGTATAGATAATTTGCTCTGAGAAAGGGAAGAGAAGACATGTATCTGAGAAATGATCATTGTTTGTTTGTTTTCTATTCTTTGGGGGCATCAAATCTACACCCTTATGCAGTGATAAGCAACTACTCTACCACTGAGTTACATCCCTTGCCCAGCAAATGCTTTGTTATAGTACAAGACATGTCAATAAATCTTTTTTATTTTCCTTTCATTTATCTGATATTCCTTACTCATCATGCAAGCAATAGCTGCGTTTTTTTACTTTTCTTATGAGTTTATCACATAATGTTAGGCATGTTCCAAACGGGTATGGTGAAGCATTGCTTCTTTCCTGACTGCTGTATATTCCCTGCCTCTTGGGAAAGCCATGGAAAGTTCAAGACTTGCTTTTCGGGTTTTTTTTTCTTTGCTTCAAAACACAAATCTTTAGGGAAATAAAATAAGACCTAGTCAAAAATGGGCAAGGGAAATGAATAGATATTTCTTAGAAGAAGTCAATATATACATGAAGAAATTTTCAATATCTCTGGCCATTAGAAGAGTTGCAAGTTGACACAAAACTGAGTGCCTGTCTTACCTAAGAAAAATGGCCAACATCAAGAAATAAAATAATAACAAATACTGGTTATGCCATAGAGCAAAGAGAACTCTTCTACATTGTTGATGGTATTTAAACTAATATCACCAAACCATTATGGAATTCAGTATGGATAGCTCTCAAAAAACTGGAACTAGAAACTCTATTTGACTCAAATATTCTTCTTCTAACCATCTGCCCCAAAGAGCATGAATATGTCTGGTAATATGAATAACTGGTTGGAAGACAACACTATACATTACAACAAATATTGTGAAATTCATGTTACTTTGTTAAGTGAAATTCTGTATCCCTTGTAATTTTCTGTTTTAATAATATTTTTAATCTTTTTAAAAAATAAAATTTGTTTAAGATTTAAAAACACTCCATAAAAGTGATACATGCATATCCACATTTATAACAGCACAAGTCATACAAACTAAATCATGAAAATAGCCTATATGTCCATCAACAAGTAAATTGATAAAAATAACATGGTATTTACACATAAAACAGTACTGCTTTCCAAAAAGAAATATAAATTTGAGTCATTTGTAAGAAAAAGGATACACTGTGAGAATGGTTTCTCATATATATATATATATATATATATATATATATATATATGATCTTTAATGTATTTTGTGGTTGCAGGGTCACACTATGCAGCTCGTACTCATGGTGATCCTCCTTCTTTCAGTGTCCCCAGTCCTGGGAATATAGGCATGCACCACTGTGTCAGGTCTCTGGCCCAATCAGCCCACCCTGAGGGTGGGATTGGCAAGGCATGTGGCTCTGGGGCTCAAACCACGGTCCCTGAGCTTGCTAAAGTTTGTCTAAGCAGGCACTTTAGTCTCCTGAGCTATCTTATTTTTAATTAATTAATTAATTAATTTAGTACAGGGTTTCACTACAGGACTCATAGTGACCCTCTTGTTTCAGCCTCACCAGAGCTGGGAGTATAGGCATGCACCTCCAAGCCTGGTTTCAGTGGCCTACACCACACACGGGTGCACCAGCAAGGCATACAGTACTGGGGATTGAACCTGGGTCCTTTTGCTTGCCAGGCAGGCACTTAGACAGCTGACACCTTCTAGCCCAGCCTGGTTTGTCTTATATGAGAAACCCAAAAGAGTGAAAGAAAGGATAGTTAATAGGAAGTACAGAGAGAAATCATTCCAAAAGGAAGGGGAAGAAGAGATGGAGTGATGAGAAAGGAAGAGGAGGGGCAGGAGACAAAGAATTGAATTGAGATGTGTGGTATATAAGTATCAGCTCTACACAAGAAATGTAAACACTATGTACTGCAAACTTGTACAAAAAAAAATAAAGGAATTAGTGGATGGAGGGGGTTAGGGAGAAAAGGAAAAGATACAAAAAAAGGAACTAAGATGTGTTATATTCATGTACCAATTTTCTTTTATTCTTCTTTCTTTTGACTGCACCAGGGATTGAACTCAGGACCTTGTGTACACAATGCAAGCACTTATTCCACTGAGCTATCTCCCCAACCTCCACAAGTACCAACTTTCCATAAGGAATGTAAACATATACTGCAGACAAGTATTAATAAAAAGTAAGAGTACACAGTAGTGTTAAGAGGTACCTATTATGACAACTGACTCAACTAACAGCACTGATAGCCAGTCAGAGGCTTAGTTTCAAAGATGTCTGAACTCATGATGTTTTATCTAGTGCAAACCTGCCTCACCTAGACCTTGAGCAAGATTTCCTTTCCATGGTCCTCCAAACATCAAAGAAACAGCATAGTAAATAACTATGCTATTTGTAACCTAAATGATCAAAATGCCAATTCTCACCTGGAAAAGATGAGATACAAGGTTGAGGAGTTCAAGAGAATTACACAAGGGGTTAGAAGATATGGTACTAAAATCCTACTTGCTCTGTAATGCTACATTCTCTAGACCCTCCTCTATTGCCCATAGAAAGTTACAACAGCATTTCTCTCCTTATATTCAAGACTTGTTTGGTTGCATAAAAAATAAAGTGATCTGAAGGCTATAGTCATTATACAAATGTAAAATATTATTCAGAGAGTTACCCTATCAACCCCAAAGTAGCTTAGACATTGAGTATTTTTCTTTCAATATTGTAAGGGTTTTTTTTTTCTGTGTTTTATTATGATTTTCATTTTTGTAGTTTTCATTTACAGAGTTACATACAAATCAACATTTATGTATTTCAATATGTGTAGTATTATAAATATATCCCTTACATGAAACTCATGGGGACAATTATGTACCATAATTCGGAGTTTGTCAGATTTTATGAAGCTAATACTGTAGCATACCCAATTTACTACATATTACTTATTCTTAATGGGGCTTAGGGAAGACCCTGTAGTCAAACACATGAATATTTCTTTGGAAATTTGTATGAATATTCACACTAAATGGGATATGAGGAGACTATAATTAGCCCCCCATCAGTACAAAAAAGCTTTTGCTTTGCACATCATCAAGACAAAAATTAAAGCCATGGTAAATGTATAAGGGGAATGGGGAAAGAATAAAACTATGTAATAATGTAAGAGAAAATTAAGACCAGTGTCATAAAGAACTATTTACTGCTGAAAGAATTAAACAGTCTGCCTATGTTGACTGTGTGCTTTTTGAAAACAAGGACCCAGCTTCACGCATCTCTCCCAACAGCCTGTTATGTAGGTGGGAGGGTGAAGCATGAATAAATGAGTGGATTACTGAGGAAAAAAAAAAAGCTTTTGCTGCCAAATAAGCTATGGAAAACTTTTTAGTTTGTAAAGCTTTGGGAATGCCAGAAGTGTGGATAAGGGATTTTGGACCTTTTAATTTCAGAAGTGTTAAATATTTATGTTTCATATTAAATAAGTTTCCTCTCCTCAAACTTAGATTCTTTATGCTCATCCCTGCACTTTTATTGGATAATGGCTGCCCTGCCTACTTCTCTCCATCCTGAGAGAAGTTTATTCTCTTCCTTGCTTTGCCTGTCCCATAGTGTCCTGTCACCCACAGGGTGGCAGTCTGGGAATCCAGGTACAGCTATGTAGCTCTACTCCCCTGACAGAAATTGATTTTTCCTGAGTAAATTGGAGGGGGTATTTCAGGGGGTGGCTGCAATAGGTAGAGCTTATTATCTTGTTGCTCTTGCTCAAGGATCTCATATGGGAGAACAGCATATGTTTAGTCAACATCTCTTAGGGTTTGTTTGTTTGTTCTGCTTAAATGGTATTTGAGATTTTATTTTTCATTTTATGATGGCAGTTTTGAGGAGTACTGCTTAAGTGTTTGCCTTGCAAGTGGGAAGTGTTCTTTGTTTCTTGATTAAACTGATACCAGGGGCTCGGAAGGAAGATCAAGGAGGTAAAGTGCTATTCTTATTACATCATACGAAGGCCAAAAGATGTGATAAAAAACTAAGGTGAATGTTTTAAAGTATATACTATAACGAGGGCTGGCGAGATGGCTCAGTGGTCTAAAGCACCTACTTGGAACAAGCTGAACTAGAGCAC
>NDGM011158713.1:0-12252 GCA_002564305.1 Octomys mimax | reverse complement strand
TAGCAATTTGATTTGAAACTGTCTAATTGCTATATGTTTATCAATAAAATTCTGAAAAAAAATCTGTTGTGTATCTTAGATTTACAGTTTATCTCAATTTGGACCACCTACATTTCAAATGTTCAATAACCAGAAGTAAGTAATTTTTAGCATCAGACTGATCAGAGCTGATTCAGATAGAGGGAATAGTGTGGGGAATTCCACGTGGTGGAGTGAGTAATGAGGGGTGGGGCGGGTGGAGCCTGGACTGCTTGAATAATTTGCCTGCCAAAGTGAAAACATAACGTGGGGTTCATTATTTAAAAATATTGAATACATTAAAGCAAGAACAAAACCCAAGCAACTGCAGAGGTTGTTCACTTTTTTTTCTTTTTTGCAGAACTGGGGATTGAACTCAGGCCCTTGCACTTGCCAGGGAAGTGCTTATTCCACTGAGCCATCTCCCCAGCCCTTGTTTGCTTTTTAAGAATATATTTTGTATTAGTGTCTATGAATTTTACAAAATATTAGGGTTCAATGTAGTATTTTCATACATGTGTGAGACTGCTAATTCTTGAAGCTCCCTAGGGATGCCAGACACTGATGCCACCTACATCCATAGCCACCTTACCTTTTATCCTTCTGTGAAGGTAGAAACTCCGTTCTAATTGAGAATTTCTCTTCTCAAGTGACTACATGGATGTACCGTCCCAAACCCCAGGGAATAAGTGTATCTATCTTAAAACTTCTCCAGGTAATTTCATTTCCTTGGCTTCTAACCACTCTAGCATTTCCATGTGATAACAGAGGAATCCTGTTGAGGTTTATTAGGAAAATACCCTCCCTCATGCCAAAGGATTGTGAAAAATATGTCCTGACAGATTTTGCATGTGGGATGTCAGGATACTATAGTCATCCTGGAGCATAAATGAAAAGGGAAAAAATTCAGAGACTCAACTTTGTGAAGCCACTGAATGAACCCACTATGGAGCATCCTTGCAGCTAGAATTCTTCACAGGAGAGTGAATGTCCTTAAGGTTCTTCTGAGTAGACAACCCAAAACATCCTCACAGGCACTGTGAAAGATGGAAACAGAGTAGACAAAACCACAAGGACTCTGAGAGGCTCACCCATCCCCAGACTCTTGTCTGATGGTTAGCCATGTCTTTATTCCATCCCTTTCATCACAATCAAGATTAGGCCTCATGTTCATGATGGAGAAGGGACCTATATGGGAGGTTAATGCTGTTTCTTGTGGCAGTGTTTCTTGGTTGTGTGGCTGAGTATGAGTAGCACGTGTAATGACTGTTCTCTTTATTTCAGCACTAGGTTGTCTGAGGCAAAGGCTTAGGGCCATGCGTGCCACCACATTGAACTATTTACTGGGGACCAGCATAGGATGGAATCTATACTACATAGGCACGTGCTCATATTCCCATCTGCTTTGTTCCTGGTCACTCAATCATCAATTTGACTGAAATCACCAATGTGTTTATAGATTGTTTAAACCAAAGAAGGTAGAGTGGAAAGCTTGAAAACAGGTGAGGACCCTTATTTAATTCAATGCAAGTAAACAGTGAAGCTTACTGAATACTTTATATGCTATATTCTTTTGAATATCAAATATGATATGTACCAGGGAAGGCAGAAAGTTTCAAGTCAAGGTGCTAGCACAGACTTAAATATGCTCCTCACCAGGGAAGAAATGTGTCTGGCCAATAAATACATTCCAACTTCATTGAAATTACAGGAATGCAAATTAAAACCATACTGAAGACCACTATACTGTCATAGGAAAAAAATGCAAAGTGTAAAAAATAAAAATCACACGCAAAGACAAAGGGTAAAGAAAACTTCTTATGGGAGTTTGAATATTACAAATTATTTAATTATTTAATTTTGCATTATCCAGTGAAGTTTAAAGCATTACCGCTACCACTACCATTAATTTCACACTTCATGAATCATATGTAATAATGTTTGTAGCATCACTCTAGTATGTCAGCCAAATACTGAAAAGAACCAAAATGTCTGTAAATGACAGAATAGATAAATACCCACTGATTTAGTGGTATCACAGCATACTGTAGTAGGGGAAATGACCAAATTATCCCTTGAACAAACCAGATTTCCTATTCTGGCCAGTCTCTTTCATCATGATACGCTGACACAAATAACCACACCTTGATGTCTTCATCTGTTTTATAGTTTCCATGTAAGGAAAGTTAGATGAATGTATACTTAGAAACCCAAAATGAGCACATTGCACTCTGTAGGCTGCCTAGAAGCTTTCTTCCATGGATCCAGGAATGCCTGAGAAGCAGCCTCCACCACTAGGGCTGTGAGATCCCTCACACTGACTCCCCAGAGGAACTTAAAACAGACCAGGAGCCTGTGCACAATGGAAACAACAAGAGATTGAGTCAGAAGGAAAGAGAATCCTATAGGAAACCAAATGAATTCTTTATTTGGAGACGAAGTCCCAATAGGGTCATGGTGACATTCATTCAGTTGAGGTCAGGGCTTCTAGATTCAAGGGGATCCCCAACATGGGAAGCATATAAAGTCATATGACTTAGAATAGGTGAGCAAGACAAGAGGATAATTGGATACTGGCAGGTCATTCCAGAAACTGCCTACAAATAGGAAGAGGAAGATGGAGTTCGACCCTTGGAAAATGGCATCAATTGAGAAAATAAAACCTCACTAAGTAGCTGCAAAATTGGACAGGAGTGGCAGGAGGGACAATTGTGGCATGGAGCCCAATGAACTGGAGAGGCAAGAAACTTAGTCATAATTAACATTTGCCACTCATTCATTTTGGTCCTCCAATCTTGCCACTAGTAACCCCCAAATAGGTATTCCTCAGTGAAAGTCTACTACAGAATCCAGGTGTTAGTGGCTTCTTAGTACTTCAACTGCCATTCCATGGATTTTAAAAAGTCCAAATTAACTCCCAAATTTCAGTGAATTCCCAGGAGCTTGTTAACTGAAGGTCACTTTTGCCTAGAAGCTCTGCTACTGCTGATTTATTGCAACTTGAAGACTATCTTCTGCTTGGTGTTTGCTGTGCCTCCCACCATTTCAAAATGTAAATGTAGAATTCCCCCCCCCCCCCTTTTTCTGGTCTACAGAGAACAAAAAAAAACCATTTGTATGAACATTTGATGCAGACTGATTGTAGGTTAAAGTGATGGACAGTGGTACACTGTATACTGTACACTGTAGTATCACCAGATGTTTAAAACAGAATAGTGCCCCTCTCTTGTGCAAGATCCTCTGCAGCTTCAGCTCTTTGGGCCTCTCCCACTAGTCTCTCTACCTTCCCCTATGCATCTCACTTATCAGATGCCTAATTGAGAGCTTTGCCCCCAAGAATTCCTAACTCTCCTTATAATACATGGCAAATAAACTCAAGTCTTGTTTTGTTCCCAGCTTGGTTAGAGCAACCAAGCATCCTAGCACTCCCAGGTTAAAGCTGATATAGTCCCAGGCTGGCCAGGACATGTTGGTCACTTCAGATTGACTGAATCACTTCCAGAGGACCTAGATTTATACAGAGACTACTTTTAGGGGTTCTGTATTCTTATTTTCCTAGCTACAAATAAGAGTGAAACTCAATGAAGAATGAGAAGCTCAGGCAAGATATGTAGGGTGGAAGTAAAGATAAGAGCACAGGAGGAGTCAAAACCGCCATGTGCTATGTCCTCAGCCAGAGGATTAAAGGAGGTCTGGAGCTTTAACACATCGAAGTTTCTATACAAGTTCACATTTTAAGACTCTAAGTTTTGTGTAAGTCCCTTATATGACATTAAGCCCTGGTTTACATTTCAGGAGGCTATCTTGACCATAGAGAGAAAGGGACTGTGATTTTTCTTTTTATCACAATTAGCTATTAGGTGAAATTTCGGTGATTAAGATACCTTGCCATCCTTTAGGGTACACAAAACGAGTACAACATGTTGCCAGAAGGAGCTCATGGCTTAGCTAAGAAGACACATTGGGCACATGGAAGAAAGGAAAAAAACAATCAGACAGAACAGAGAGCCACTTCATCCACAGCAATTGATGTCAGACAGAAGTTGAGAGAAACTGTAGCTTCCTGTGGGACGGCAATTCTTGGTTGAGTTCATGCCCTGGAAAGCTATGCCATGGGTCCATGGAGAAGAGAGAAGAGGACGTTTCGCACAGGAAGGGTGGGGTATGTCATGAGGAAAGCAGCACATAGATGGATATGTTCTGAAGATGAGATTTGTGCCCAGGACCTTTGGCTGTCCCTACCTGAGGAACACATGTCCTGATTCATTACATTAAGTGCTCTGTGGACACTCATTAATTCTTGAGAGAATGAACAACTTGTAGACAACTAGATGGCCACTTCTTTCCTCTAAGCTAACTTATCATCCTTGGAAACAACTTTGCCATTTTTGTGAGAAAGATGTTAGGGACCAGAGGCTGGTATTTTATAACAGATTTGTTTGTTTGTTTTGGTACCAGGGAGAGGCTGGTATTTTAAGATGTAAACATGATTATTATTCAGTGTTGGTGAGGCAAACAGGTAAGAGGATTGCACTAGAGAGATTTTTTTTGCAGTTCCCAAGAAAGAGGATACTCAGGATCCATTGAAAATAGAGAGAGTGAAGGATAAATATGGTTGAAGGAGTCTTCATTGTGCTTTCTGTGGGCAAAGCAAGACACTGCAGGATGGGCTAATTTGCATAATTTAAGAGGACTCTGGCTTTGGAGCTGCCCAATGTGGCCGACCTGGCCCTGGGTCATTAGGGAAGAGGTATAGTATCTCTGAGTGTAAGAGCCCAGTTAGAAAGGTATCTTAGGGGCTCTGGATTGGTTTGTCTGCGTATTCACAGGCTCTCACAAGTGACTTCTTCAATGTCTGTGGTATTTGGGTCACCCTGGGTATGTAGTGCCTCTAAGGGTCCACAAGTCCTTAAATGTCAAAGGATCAGACATAATAGAAAATGAAAGGGCATTTTTATCAGCTAGGGTTCACTAAAGAAACAGATTTTATATCCATACATATACAATATAAAAAGGACTTACAAGGTAAGCTTGCAATCTCTGCCTGTAGTCAGGGATGAAAGACTGCACACTGGGAGAGCTGGGGGATGCACTTAGTGTGCAAAGCCTGGAGCTCACTACAGAGTCCCATGCCAATTCGTATCTGTAACCCAAAGGGTCTGCTTTGGAAAGCTGAAGTGCCTTCACTGCAGGCCTGGAGCTAGACATGCAAGGGTAAAGCAGAACACTGGAGCTCCTCAGAAGAAGAGAAAGGAGAGATGTCCTTTCCCTGTGTGTTGTCTCCAGGCTACAGGCCTATTGTTGGGTGCCCCCCACATCCAGGGTTGGTTTTCCCTTTTTAGTTAGTCAGTCATTCAGACATACCCAGCATTGTCCTAAACGAATCCAGTAGGTGTTTCTTATTGACATCACAATTAGGAATCGTAGGAATAATGAACAGAGCTGGGTAGTGGATTTGGAGGAAGAACCTTCTATGAGAGCTTCCCTGAAGTGCACCTCTCCTCTTCCGAACTGTTTTATTCATAGTCTGCTCCTTCACAGGTCTTTCCTATCTTTTGCTTTGCAGTCATATTCTTGGTTGCACAGAAAAGAGCTAATACAATAGGCCTGGAACTGCTGTCTTTTGAAGATCTGCTTGCAAGGATTTGAATTTCAGAATGATCTATACCACTCTGAAATTATTTCTAGCCTATTTATGCAAACAATGTAGTCACACTGAACACCTGCCCTCCAAGAGCCTAGAATTTTGACATGTGCTGGGCAAAGGGTGGCTACCTGACCATCTCTCCATAAAATTCTTTGGTACTGAGTCTCTAACGCATTTGCCTGATAAATTCACACGTGTTGTCGCAACTCATTTGTGGAAGACTTAAGTGTGTCCTGTGTGACTCTTAGAAGTTCATGCCTGCTTTGTCCCATTCTTCAACCCAAGTTTGTTTTCTCTTTGCTGATTTTCACTCTGTGTCTTTTCTCTATAAGAGCCAAGAATATGACTGTATCCTGGGTTCTGTGAGTCTCCTGTGTGAGTCTCTGAGCCTGGTGCTAGTCTTGAAGAGCCTGACACATGGGAACACGATCTTCCTATCTTCACTGCTTTTTGTTTTGAGAATATAGGTAGACATTGAGAATCCTAATGACCTAGCAAGGACATCAGATTTAAAACCATGTTATCTGCCTTTGAGATTTTATGTTGTTATTGTTAATATTAATTTTATGTATTTGGTACAGGGTCTCACTATGCAGCCTGGACTTATAGTGATCCTCCTGTTTTCAGCCTCCCAGTGCTGGAATTACAGGCATGTGCCACCATGCCCAGGCCAGTGTGGCATGCAGGACTGGGGATTGAACCCTGGTCCCTGTGCTTACCAAAGCAGGTGCTTATTCTGCTGTCTCTTTGGCCCTTGCTTTCTTACTTCTTAGAGCTGTATGGCTTTGAGATAATAAGTTACCTTTCCTGAGGCTTAGTTTTCTCATAAGATACAGTGATCCCTCCACCCCTCTTTATCTACTTCATCGTATGTTGTCAAGTTCAAATGAATAGATAGATGTGAAAACATTCTTAACACATATCAATGAAAAATTACTATAAATCTATACACTCCCACTGTGCTTTTTTATTTTTAAACACTTATTTATTTATTTGGCATAGGGTCTCACTACGTCACTTGGACTCATAGTGATCCTCCTGTCTCAGCCTCCCCAGCACTGGGATTATAGGCACATGCCACTACACCCAGTTTCAGTGGCCAGCACAGCATGCCCAGTATTCCAAGACCAGCACAGCATGCAGTACCAGGGATTGAACCCAGGTCCTTGGGCTTGCTAGGCAGGCACTTAGACTGCTGAGCTATCTCTCCAGCTCCTCCCCCCCCCGTGCTTTTAATAAGATAAGCATTTGATTAGTTTCTGCTCAATGGATGAATCAATGCACATTGTCTGAGTCTTCCTGCTCTGCTGTAGCCTGAATGCTGTGTCCCCCTCAGATTTCACATGTTGACACCTAATAACCAGTGCAGTCATCTTAGGTGATCACATGTTGGGTGGGGCCCTCGGGGAGTAATTAAATCATGAGGGATTAGAGTCCTTATGAAACAGGCCCCAGAGAGTTGTCTGCCTCCCTCCCCTCCTGCTGAGTGAGAACAGCAAGAAGGATTCCTCCAGGAATGAGGAATGGTGCCCTCATCAGCCGTGGAACCTGCCTTGATCTTGGACTCCTAGCCTCCAGAACTATAAGAAATAAATTTCTGTTGTTTATATGCCACCCAGTTTACAATCTGGGGTTATAGCAACAAGACAAAACAAAGAGTCTGAGGCACCTAGCAGAATTTTGGATGTTAGAGGAACAAAAGAGCCAATCTTGAATCCTTGGGATGCAGAACAGATAGGAATTCCCCATGATGAATAGAATCATTATGTACTACAAACATGTACTAATGAAAACAAAAATTCATAAAATTAAAAACAAATGAAGTATGCACAGTGTCAACATGTAGTGCATTGTTTTATGTTTCTCTCACCCCTGTGATCCTGCCCATGATTCCAACCCTTTTGTCAATCCTTGACCATGGGTGGTACTTCCAGTCTCTTAAACTCCCCTAAACCATTTGCCTTTGAACTCCTCCACTCATCAGCCTCTTGTCAGCTACCACCAGGAGGAACTCGAGGCCTTAATTGATCAGGCCCGGCAGTAGCCTTGAGAACTAGATTCAGGTATTGACTTCTGAGAAGCCCGTTACACTCCAGCCTCCACAGCTAGGAGTAGCTCAACATCAAAACTATTAACCTCTGGCCTGAGCAGTTGGTGAGGCAGCCCAGCAGCAGTAATTAGGAAGTCAATCGGAATTGCCTGTCTCACTTACACTGGCATGTCAATCAATAGCAGTGGTGACAGGTTCATTAGACCCAGGCCATGCAAGCCCAGCCTGTAACAACCTCATAAAATACACCAACGACTCGGGGCAGAGAGAAATCTGCCCGAAGGACTAGAGTGGATGACAATATGTATTGATTAGGGCTCCAGCAATTTATGAAGTGCTACTTGTTGGCCAACCTTTCTGACTCAGTGCTAAATTTTCCCAAGTAGTTGCAAGATGAAACCAAATATTACCCTTTAAAAAGTGAGAGAAAGCAAGCTGGTATCTGACAGGGCATTTTTTATGTTAGTTACTTCTAGCAAATAATCTATCGGGGTAAAACTTCAGTAGTTACTTAAGGCTGAAGAGATACCTTTGTCTCTGTGACCATCAGACTTTGAAAGAAGACATTTATCTTGAGAAGAAAAACATGATTTGACATGTGATTAGGCAACACTCTACATTCAGAGGGACAGAGTGATTTAGGCATTCGTTTCTTCTTGGTGTTTTTAATGGCTCATCTATGTGATGGCTGACACCAGGTTTTCGGAGCTAATTTAAGAGCTCAGTAAAAGGTAGAGGCAGGTGCACAGGATCCTGGCTTCTTCTTCATCCTCATGGATGATACTGCTTGAGCATACTTGCTATAGACCTTGCTTCTCTCTAAGCCTGCTGAATAACCAAGCAGTTATTCTGAGCCTCTTCCTGGGTTGTGTCCTCAAAAGTAGCACAAGGATAGGTGACATGTTCTTGATTTAACCTGAACTTACCCATCACCTTACCATTAGCACTGGGAAGGGCCAGCAGTATGTATGTGGAATGTCAAAAGTTTCCTAAGACTCTGTCCTTGTTTCTCTGTCTACAAATTCATTAGTTGATACAGGCTTGAAGCTGCATGTTGTATGGTAAGACTCCAAAAACTCCTGACACACCCCAAACTAATCACCATTTGGACAGTCCCCTCAAGCCCAGCCCTGCCACAAGAAGCATGCACACTGAAATAGAGACATGGTGGTTAGAGTCAGGTCACAAAGGCTGAACAGTTCCTGTTTTGTCACAACTTAGCTCTCTACCTCTATGAATTTAGTCTGTTCACCTGTAAAATGGGATAAAAGCATCACTGCTCCTGTCCAATACGTTCTTTTGTGAATAGATGAAATATTGAATCAAAAAGTTTTTTGTAAAATGATTTGCCAGTGCAAAAGTTTTAGAGAAAGGACAACAGCTGTATTTATCTTATTTCTTAAACAGGAGGAAAGGTTCCACGTGGTTAATGAAGGTTGAGAGTTTCTCCCCTAATCTCACTGGCATACCCGGTCAATCAATAACATACTCTGAGCTTCACAAGACACTCTGGTTGACCTTGACCTCTCCCTGAGGGAAAGGGAAAACACGCATTTCTCTACAGTAAGTTCCAAAGCACACATTTCTCCTTAAGACTAATTCACCCATCAAGATTTTTTTCTTGTTTTCAAGTTTCAAAACTCCGTACACCTCTGTCCAGCCTCGTCTTCAGAGTTTAATGACTTGGTGAGAGGATGCAGAGGTAAGTGCTTCCCAAAGGCAGGGCACAAATACTGACACCTCTAAGAATTTTTTTGTCCTTTATACTCTGAGAATCTGGCTTTCTATGGCCACAGGCCCAATCCTACTCCTCCATGAGATTTCCTTCTTTCTCTTTGGGGTTCCTTTCCTTCAAAGAAATGTTTGCCATTTTTCTGGTTTTCATCCTTTACCCATCACAGAAATAGGAATGTGTTGCTAATCACTGAGAAAACAAAGTGATAAAAAGAACAAACAGAACAGCAAACTTAGGTCGTGTTCCAGTTGAGATTGTTCCTCGTCACCAGTTGCAAGCTGTGCCCTGCCTGGCCAGCCTTCCACTCTCTCCATCCTGATTGCTTCTTCCTTGGTCTGCGATGTCTCTGGTTCTCGCTTTGCAGATCTGTTCTCTCAGTTCTCAAGAAACTCAATCTTTAAATGAGGCCAGCAGTGGAACTGGGTTGGGACAACTGTCTGGCCTGGGGCACTCTTTGTCCTTTGTGGAGCCTGCTGTCCAGCCTGGTATTTGACCATGAGTCCCCAGGCCAGCCCCTCTGATAGGGAAAGCACAGCTAGGCCTCCACAACTCTTCCCTTGAATCCATAACCATGAACTATGAAAAAGACACCTGTCCTGATAATTGTTTCTGTTCCTCTGGCTGTTGGGTTTGTTAGTTTTGAAAGTATCATCAAGCTTGTTGTTAGGGATAGTTCTACTTGTACTTGATGCTTGGGCTTTCTGGGCTTGGACTTAATAGCTACCATGTGGCCTTTCCAAGCCTCTCTACATGACCAGTGCATCTTAACGAGTTGTAACAGTGGACTGTCTCTTCTTGTGTTATATTCCTTCCCCATCCTGTTTCTGGCCTGAGGGTCTTCTGTTGTCAGCTCCTCAGACAAGCAGATCATCACCGATGCACTTTGAGCCTAAGCCCTCTTGGAGGGTCTCCAGTCACTCATCTCCCCAGGCTCAGCCTCTCCCTTAGAGAGGTGCCTGCCTTCTCTCCCTCGGAGAACTCTCTCAAACCCCTCTGCAGAGGCAGGCCTTTAGAGTCTGAAAACATTTAAAACAACGCACAACACTCACTGAGGAAAAGCAGCCTCAGTGGGTGGTGTAAGTCCACTTTTAACTGTTCAAAGCTTTCCCTTCACCTGTGCCTTTTTCACACTTGCCCTGTGACATCTGGATGGTACAAAATGCTGGCTCAGGGAAAGGGAAATGGGCACTGGTATCCACCAGGAGAACCACTATGAGAGTAACGGAGAAACCCGTCTGTGTGCTCGGGGGACCTCTCCCCATTTCCAGCACCCAGTTCTGTCACTTTCTACAAATGGCCTCAGCTTTTACCTTGGAGAAAAAGAATAATGCCTTTAGTTTGAAAAGTGAAAAACTACAAAATACCGAAATGTTGCAAGACCTCTTTTAAAATATAAATTTTAAAAGAGCTGGAAGTATAGCTCAGTTGAGGCTTCCTAGGTTGAATTCCCAGGGAGAGAAGGGAGGAGGGAGGAGGGAGGGAGAGAGAGAGAGAGAAAGAGAGAGAGAGAAAGAGAGAGAGAGAGGAGGGAAGACACCTTGGGGGTACTACCATTTAAATTACTCAGCTATTTGGATTTGTGTTATATAACAGCAACATTTTAACCAGAACATTTTGTTATCCTCTTATTCTTTCATATATCCCAGTGTGCAGCTCAAACCTAGGACACAATCAATCCTGCTGTTAGGAATTGGTCTTCATTTATAAGGGAAGAGGGGAAAAGTGAAAGGAGAGACTTTTGTTTCTTTAAAGGAAGGCTGCAGAGAATCTCTCTTCCTCCTAGTTTGTCATGATGGTGTTGTTCATCCTGTGGCTCAGATTTAATCTGTAAGCTAAGATGGGCCACACTTTGGGAGAGGAACCCTCTGCTCCACTGGAGCCCATGGTCTTGGCAGCCCACTACATGGTAGAGACAAACATCTGCAAAATGCCAGAAGTATATTTTGGGGAGGGCTGCAGAGAGATTAAACAGGCTCTTAGCCTCAGGGTGCCGAGGTCCCCACCTGCCTCATCTCTACCTCACCACACTCTATCAGCTCCAGCAGGGGCAGCTGAGACCTACAGGACTCTGGATTTTCCAAAATGACTTGCAGCAAGGCCTGCAGGAGAAATCCTCATGCTCCAAGGCAGAGCAACCAGCCAATAACGGCTTTGCTTGCACCTGTGCCTGTTGCAATCATTTTTATCATTTTGCCACGCTTCATTGACCGATGGATTTTTTTCCAGCTTTGCACTTTTTTTATTACTATTATTTTTATCTTCATCATTACCTCCGTGCCTCTGATGGCATTTAGATAGGAACCGCCTATGAACCTTCGAGCCTGATTGTGCCATGACAAAAATATTGTCGTTTACATTCTGTGCCAAAGTATTATATAAAAACACATCAACGAAAAGGAAATTCAGGAAGCTGAGAGTAAAGATATATAGTCAGCAAAGTATATAACTTCTGGCATATTACTGCTTAATCCTAACATAATTATTCTCATCCTTTTATTTGATTAACTTCTAATGGTTCCTCTTGGTGTTAAAGGTCCCACTCTGATCATTTGATTTTAGTGTCTGCTATAATTACCGATAATGTTCTTTGCAAGACAAATTTAATGATAACCGCATAATGGCCTATATGAAGCAAGCTGCAGGGTTTCAAGGCTTTTGAGTAATATAAAATACATTAGACTAACACAAGCTATCAACATGACAGGGAATGTTTGATTTACACTCAGGACTATGCTATAGTGCCAGGGAATTTTTTTTTCCTTTTTTTCTCTTTCTTTCTTTCTTTCTTTTTTTTTTTTTTTT
>NDGM011158686.1:0-16281 GCA_002564305.1 Octomys mimax | reverse complement strand
TTTCCCTGGCAAGCGCAAGGACCTGAGTTCAATCCCCAGTTCCACCAAAAAAAAAAAAAAAAGTTTCTCTTCTGTCCTCAGATCACAATAATATGGCCAGATAGAAATACAGAAAAATGGTTAAGAAAGACCTAGGTAAGAAACATGCTATGCATTAGTATAAGAGATACTAGCACTAATAAGGGCTCTCTAATTGAGACTTCTCCAATTAGGAAGCAAAACTTAAAATACTGTATATACACAGTATACACACATCTTCTGAGTTTAAATTCTTTTAAATTTATCCTGAAAGTTTTAAATTAGTTTAAGCTATTGAAGAAAATGGAAGCATGAGGTATTGCCTATAAATACCCGCTTAGAATTCAAACATTTCAGCCAAGACAGAAATTGTGATAACTAGTACACTTAGTAGCAAATAGAGTGGTATGTTGTTTCAATTAGAAAGAAATAAGCAAAATCATAGAGAAAAAATAGTTCTCCAGAAACCAAGTTTATTCAAACAATACTGTGTGGTAAAAAGAACATGATCTTTTTTGGGAAAAAATGTAGCCTGGAATCCCAGTTTTGTAACTCATTAAATGTATTAGGCAACTAACATGAAATGAAAACCTATCTGAGGTATCTTATCTGTAAAATGGAGATATAGTAGAAAACATAAACAAAAGTTTAAAAAGCTGCAGATGATCAGGAAGACAGGGCTAATGCACAGCAGTGAATATGTTTTGGAATAAATCAGTGGAAAGATTTGTACAGACATAGTTTTAGTTTTAATAGAATACCATATTGGCCTTAACCACAAGTTCATTCTTGGGCAATAATATCAGGAGGAGCTTGGGTAATAACTACACCAAAACCCTATACTGAAGGATGGAGGACAGTGCAGAATGGAAACAAATATTTCACTCTCAATCAATAGATAAGGCAAAATCTTGGGATACACACAGAACAAGAATCTCTGACACAGGAGAGATACCTAAAGAACAGAGCATTTAGAGAGAGGCTCTTCCTGCAGTGATACAGGTACTTACTATGACACTTTCCAAAAAATGACTATCATAGAAATCAAAACAAAGAGTTCTCTCTCAAATAGAAAACGAAGAAAGAAAGAGGAAAATGTCATCTCAGGCCCCCAAACCCAGAAGACATCAGCAGAGAAGTCATTGGAAGCCACACACCTGAAATCTCTGAAATAATAGCAACTGAAGAAATAACTACAGGAAGGAATGGAGAATATCAGAGGAGAAATAATCTCACAGGTAAAGAAAGAAAGGATAACTATAAATGAAAGAATTTCTAAGTATTTCCAAAGAAGACACTGGTAAGAAATACAGAATAGAAAAATGATGGAAACCTTGAATGAGTTATATAGGAAAGAAATAGATTACATGAAGCAGATTCAAAGAGATATACAGGAAATTAAAGATTCCATTATAAGATGGCAAAACTGAATGAAAGTGAGGATCGACTCTCAGACCTTGAAGACAGTGTACCAGCAAGTGATGAGGAAAGGAGAAATCTCTTAAAAACAACAAAGTGCAAGTAAGTAATAATTCAATATCTGCAAGACAAAGGAAAGATGAACAACATAAGACTAACAGGCACCAGTGAGAAGGAAGAAGTCAACACAAACAAAATTAAAAGAATATGGGCAAAAATACTAGCAGAAACTTTCCAACTACAGGAAACAATTTAACATCCAGGTAATTGAGGTGTGTAGAAATCCAAATAACATCAACCCAATTAAAACTATACCCAGAAATATAATAAAATTTCAGAATTCAGCACAAGAATGACATATCAAAAGCTGCCAGAGAAAAGAAACAGATCACATTTAAAGGAAAAGTCATCAGAAAAACAGCAAATTTCTCATCACAAACCATCAAGTCAAGAAGAGAATAAAGTGAAGTATTTCAAGTGATATAAGAAAACAAATTGTAACATAGAATGATATACCCTGAAAGACTCTCTTTCAAGTTTAATGGATGAGAATAATACTTCCAGGACAAAGAACCAATAAAGAAATTCATGACGAACAGATGAACGCTACACAGAGTACTGAAAGACATTCTAGAAAAGAACCAAAATGACCACAATTCCAAGAATGACAACAGGAAGAACCCAACAAACAGGGCAAATACATAAACACAGGAGAAAAGTAAAGAACCAACAGCAGGAGGGTAACACGACACACACAAGCCAATACATGTCTATGACAAGCACCAGTGTAAATGGACTGTGTTCACCAATTAAAAGAAATAGATTTTCAGAGTGGGTTAAAAAACAAAATCCAACAATATATTGCATACAAGAAACAATTTTATCCATAAAGAAACTCACACCCTGAAAGTCAAAGGATAAAAAACAATACAACATGTTCCTGGAGCTCAGCAAAACAGCATGGGTAGTTAGTCTGTGTACAGAAAATCTCAACTTCAAATGACATAAAAAAGGTCAACACATACTGGTTAGGGGAAAAATCCAAGAAAAAGGGAAAGCAGTCAAAAATACATATGTATCAAATATGGGATCAAACAAATATATAATACTTTTTTTTTTTTTTGTATTTTAGGGAAGAGTCTACAGGGTGTTCAAGGTCTCACTACTTGATCGGACTTATAGTGATTCTCCTGTTTATGGCCTCCAAGTGTTGGGATTACAGGTGCACGCCACCATGCCCATCCTCAATTGCTTTCTCAGTGTTCTCCGCAGGCGGGGCCAGCACAACAAGCCCAGCGATTGACCCCCGAACCCTGCATCAGCTTGTAGGTACTTTAATCTCCTGAACTATTTGGCCAGCCCTATAGAACAAATTTTAAGGGACATGAAAAAATCTAATAAGTAAAATCACAATCATAATAGGGGACTGTAATACCACTTTTTCTCAAAAAAAAGATAGGTCAAGCAGACAAAAAGTTAGCAGAGGTACAGAACTGAAATAGACCTTTCAACAAATGGACTTAGTAGAAATATGCAGAGTGTTGCATCCAACAACATCTGAAAACATATTCTTTTTAGCGGCAAATGGGATGCTCTCTAAAATAGACCACATGCTAGTCCATAGATCATACTTAAGTCAATCCAAGTAAACAGAAATTATCTATGTATATGCATATTATCTGGCCACAGTGCAGTGAAGTTGGAAATTAATGGCGAAAGAAACCACATGGATAAATTTCTTTACCCCACTCTCTCTCTCTCTCCTGTCTTTCTTTTCAACTCAGTAACTTTTCTATGTGAACAAGCTCATTTCCTTTTCCAAGTATCTATTGTATCCTTCAGATTCCACTTTTCTCTTTCAGGTTCTCACACTAAGGAGACAATACAATGTTTGTACATGTGGGTCTGATTTACTTCACTTAAAAGTATGTTCTCTACTTGCATCCATTTGCAGAAAAGGACTCAAATTTATCCTGTATTATAACTGAATAATACTCCATTGTGTAAAAGCACAACATCTTCTTTGTCCATTCTTTGGTTGATGAGCATTTGGGTTGTATCCATGGCTTAGCTATGATAAATTCTGCAGCTATAAACATGGGTGTACATATATCTTTGTGGTATGAGGTTTTCAGTTCTTCTGGAAAAACACGCAGGATGGGAATAACTGGCTTGAATGGCTTCTCCAATCCTACATTTTTAAGAAATCTCCATACTGATTTCCTAGTGGTTGTACCAATCTGCACTTCCACCAACAGAGCATAAGTGTACCTTTTGCTCCACAACCTTTCCAGTATTTGTTATTGATTGATTTCCTGATGTTAGCCATTCTTTCTGGGCTAAAATGAAATGTCAGTGTTGTTTTAATTTGTATGAATAACTGATGATGTTCAACATTTTTTCATATATATACTTGCCACTTGTATTTCTTCCTCTGAGAAGTGTGTATTCATCTCAGATGCCCATTTTTGGATTGGGTCTTTGAATTTGAGGGGTTTGAGTTTTAAATAATTCTTATTTGTCCTAAATAGAAAGTCTTTGTCAGAAAGACAGGGGAAATTGATTTATCTATGTATGTAAGGAGAATGATTTGGACAACTGTACTGGGCATTTCTACTAATCTACAGAAAGGAGCAATTAATGCTGAATTTATTTTGTCTCCTTTTTAAAATTGTTTTTAATTTTTCTCTTCTTAATTTCTTATACAGTTCTTTGTGTATTTCTTTTTTGTTCTGGTAATATAAATAACTGGTTGGAAGTCAACACTGTGTATCACAACAAATGCTGTGAAATTTATATTATTCTATAAAGTGAAATTCTTAATCACTTATAATTTTTGTTTTATTTCTAAGTTTTACTCTTTAAAACATAAAGAATAAAAACTAATAAGAATAAATAGGGTTTTTTTTTTCTATTGTAGAGTACTATGCTGCAATAAAGGATAAGCTTGAGACATTTCTAGGTAAAATGATACATATTAAGACCATACTCTTTTGGGTCCAGTGAGATAGATCAGCATTCTCAGGCAACTGGTTAGACAAGCTTAGGCAATTGCAGGGACCATGGTTCAATCCCCTACAACACATGCCACCCAACCCTGCCCCAAGAACAGGCTGATCTGTCCCCCCCCCCCAAGGAAGAGACCATGTTCTTTTAAGTTTAATAAATTGATATTTACACACATAATTAAATATAAAAAAACAAGAAAAATAAAAAGAGGAGGCCTGGGAGATGGCATAAGCCATCATGGAATAAGCACTTCCCTAGCAAGTGCAAGGGCGTGAGTTCAATCCCACTTCCAAAAAAAAAAGAAAGAAAGAAAAAAAAAAAAAAAACACAGAAATCCCACAATCATATTCAAATTAAGTAACACCCTCCTCAGCAACTGATGGGTTACCAATGAAACTGAACAAGAAATTAAACAACATCTACAAGGAAATGAAAATTCAAATACAATTTAAGGGAATTTGTCAGATACAATGAATGCAATTCTCTGGGGGAAATTTACAGTGGTGAACTCACATATTAGAGAAACAGAAGGAGAATGACAACAACAACAACAAAAAAAACACCTTATGCTGTACTTTCTGCTTTTAGAAAAAGAAGAGCAAAACAATCCCAAAGCCCAAAGATGGGAGGAAATTATAAAGATTAGAGCACAAATTAATGCAATTGAGACAAAGAAAACAATACAATTAATGAATCAAAAAATTGGTTCTTTGAAAGATTAAATAAAATTTATAAATCCCTAGTCAACCTCATCAAAAAGACAAAACAAAAACTTAAATTCAAGCAATAAGAAAAGAAAAGGGTGAAATTAGAACACATCCTTTGAAAACTCAGAAGATTCTACATAGCAATTTTGAAAATCTTTACTCTCAAAGAACTGAAGACAAAGAAGAAATGGACAGATACCAAGATAGCTATGAATTATCAAGAATTGAATTAAGAAGATCTAAAAACTCAGAAAAACTCATTATCAGCCAATGAAATTGAAAATGTAATAAAAAAAAAACTTAACAACAAAGAAAGCCCAAGGTCCTCATATATTTACAGCTAAATTCTACAAGAAATTTAGAAAATAATTTATCCCAATAATGCTCAAACTCTTCAGTAAAATTGAAAAGGAAGCAATATTCCCAGAATCATTCCTGTGGGCAAGTATTATACTGATACCAAAACTAAACAAAGATTCAAACAAAAAAGAGAATTATAAACCATTCTCCATCATGAACATTGATGCAAAAATCCTCGGTAACATCATAACAATTAGAGTACAGCAAATCATCAAGAAGATTGTACACCAGGTACAATTCAACCAAGGAAAGCACAGATGGTCCAACATACACAAATCTATAAATATAATAAACTATAAAAATAGAACCAATACCACATGATCATCTTAATAGACACAGAAAAGGGTTTTGAAAAAGCCCAACGCTCACTGATGATCAAAGCACTACAGAAAATTGAAATATATGGCCTCTACCTCACCCTGATAAAAGCCATTTATGACAAGTCAACAGCCAACCTACTTCTAAATGGAGAAAAATTGAAAACTTACTCTGAAATCAGGTACAAGACAAGGATATCCTCTATCAAAACTCCTATTTGCTGTACTTTTGGAATCATTACCTAGAGCCATAAGATAACAGAGAGAAATAAAAGGGATAAGAATATGGAAAAAAGAAGTTTGTAGAATTAATAAACAAATTCAGTAGCATATGAGTAAACAAATTCAACACCAAAAATCAATTGCATTTATATTCAGATAATAAATTCAGTGAGAGAGAAATAAGAGAAATAGCAGCATCCAAAAAAAAAGTGAAAAATACAGGAGTTAATCTAATAAAGGAAGTAAAAGATCTATACAATGAAAATTACAAAACTCTGAAAAAAAGAGAACAATGAATGTTTTAGAAAATGAAAAGATATTCCTTGCTCCTGGATAGGAAGAACTAACATTGTAAAAATGGCATGATCCCAAAATTGCAATACAGATTTAATGCAATCCCTACTAAAATACCACCAACATCCTCACAGAGATAGAGAATACATTCGTAAAATTTATTTGGAACCAAAAATGACCTAGAATAGAAAAAGAAATCTTGGGTAACAAATACAACACAGGAAACATTACAATCCATGACCTGAAATTATACTATAAAGCTGCTGTGATAAAATCAGTACAATACTGGCAAAAACCAAACAAACAAAAAACAGACATGAGGATCAATGGGATGGATTAGAAGATACAGATACAACTTACAAACCCACTCACACATCTTACATTTCACAAAAAGGGCTAAACATGTTCACTGAAAGAAAGATAGCCTCCTTAACAAATAGTGGTGGAAAAACTGGCTCTCCACATGCTATAAACTAAAACTAGACCCAGGTCTATTGCTATGAACTAAACTAAAGTCAGAAAGGATTAAAGATCAAAACATTGAAACAGAAGCACTAAGTCTACTGGTACAGAATTTAGATAGAAATATTGAAGCCTTGGGAGTAGGCAGAGAGTTCACTAACAAAAACCAAATTGCACAGTAAGTACTGCAAAGAATAAAAAACTGGGATTTCATCTTATTGAGAGGTTTCTGCATATCAAAAGAGATCTCCAACAGAGTGAAAATACAACCCACAAATTGGGGGAAAAAATTAACCAAAAATCACTATTCTATCTAGATTATGTAAGAACTAAAAATATTAGGCCCCCAAAACTTAGAGATTCAATCCACAATGGGTATCTGAGATGAATATGCACTTCTCAGAAAAAGTAACACAACTGGCAAAGAAATACATGAGAAAACGTTCCACAGTACTGCCCTTTTGAGAAACACAAATTAAAACCACACTGAGATACCATCTCATCCCAGAAAGAAAGGCTGTCATAAAGAAATCAACAAATAACACATGCTGGAGAGGGTGAGGGAAAAAGAAACCCTTCTATACTATTGGTGGGAATGTGGACTGGTACAACCACTATGGAAATCAGTGTGGAGATTCTTCAAAAAAACTAAGAATGGAAATCCCCTTCAATCCTGCTATTTTCCTTCTGGGTATTTTCCCAAAAGGACTGAAAACATCAATCATACCACAGTGATATATGTACACACATGTTTATAGCAGCATAATTTTCCATAGCCAAATCTTGCAAACAATCAAAATGCCCAACATCTGAGTCATGGAGGAAAAAGATGTGGTATTTTTACAACTGGGTATTATTCTGCTATAAAGAAAGACAAACTTGAGGCCTTTTATGTAAGTGGATGCTACTAGAGGCTAGAGGCTATATTCGTGAGTGAAATAAATCAGACACACATATGCAAGTATCATTTTTTCAGCTTAGAGTAAGAACCTGAAAGTATAAATAAAACCTGTAAAGTATAATAGATACAGTATAATAGACAGACACTGAACTTAATGATTAAACAACGAAGATGAGAAAAAAGGAAAAAAAGCAAGGGGAAAATCAGGCAAGTATATAAACAGGATGACAAAGATGATTGTACTAATAATTTCCATCAGTTTTTTTTAAATAGCAGTGAATGTTCCAAGTTTTCACCTTGACTAACTCTGTATACTGATATTTATGATCTAAGCAACTATATCTAGAACAATAATGTGTAATAAAAAAATCCATGCTTGAATACCTCTCATCTTGGTCTACTAAATGTGTACTATTTCTAATATCTCTATTATTATTATTATTGTAATTTATATTAAATTTTTTAAAAGTGAAAAAGACAAAAAAATGTTTTTTGAAAGAAAGCATTAATATTCAATTATGTGTCTGATCTTGCATAACTACATCTGTCAATCTGAGCAACAGATTCATGATAAAAATAGTTCATATGATAACCATTATTAATTAGCTATTCTTGTTTTGTAAATCTGTAATACATGTATTGTTGTCTTACCCTGTTTATGTCTTTGTTTCTGCTATTTGTTTTTGTTTTACTCTTCAGAACAAAATAAAATAGAAATTTTAAAATAAATAAATTCATGTCAGCTTGTAAATCAAAAATAAAATAAAAATTAAAAAATAGATAAAATTGTGAAGGATATTTGAGCAACTTCGCAACATTCCTTACAAGACAAGACTCTACTCTACCAGAACTGAAATGTGGCAGCCTTTCTCATTTTTTTTTCACAGTTATGTCTTTGCTATTTTGTGCTTTGCTGCATGAAAGATAGAGGTTAAAGGTCTTGCAATGCAACCTAGATTGAAGACAAGTCCCAGGGCAGAAGTCTTCCATGTCAGAGACAATGATTTCACCCTTAGCTTTGGGATCAAACTCAGGACTCTTGATTTTAAAAGATCAATAATACCTGGGAGGGAGGAAAGGAAACTATTCTGCTTTTAAAGATTCTTGTTTCCTGTCTGATGCTGTTGTATTTTCACCATGTGTATGTTTCCCAGTTGCTGAACTGTTTATACAAAATGCAGAGAAGAGAGAAAGCAGTCACTCCAGGAGTCTTTTCCAGGTAGGCAGTCTTTGAAACAAGCTGTCTATAGTTGAGTAAAAGATTATTCAAATAGATTGATTACTGCATCTCTACAGGTACTGTATTCCTTATCAGCACTGTGTATGGAATCACAGGAGCTCTAGCATCATGGTCATAATGCCTAGAGAGATCAGAACAATCACATGACTGTCACTTTCCTGAATGTTAGGTAGCTGCCACAGTGATACATCAAAGAAATTTCAAATCCAGGGAAAAAATATAGCCGTCAATGACTAATGAATCTCAGGGATATAAAAATGCTTCAGAGAAACTTGATGCAATCATCAGAGTCTAATAGACAAGACCTTGGTCCACTTTTCAGACTTGCTAGCTAGAATAACTTGGACAAATCAACTGATAGCTTAAATGGCAATTTCTGTGCCTGCTCTGATTAGACAGTGTTCCCAGCAAGTAAACACAAAACAGAAATAGAAAAGAGTAATTATGATTGACACTAACTTTAATAAAAGCAAGAAAAAAAGGAATAATTAAATGAAGAAACCCTTTGCCATATCTGCACTTTATTATAATGTGCATAGAAGTTATTTGATACCAAGATGTTAACATATTACATATTCTGTACTGAATGTTGAAGAATGGATAAAAAAAATTGTGAAATATTTATACAATTAGCATTACTCATCTATAAAAAAGATAAAGTCAAGGCTTCTATAGGAAAATGGATGCAACTGGAGACCATAGTCATAAGTAAAATAAATCAGATCTACATGTGTAAACACCATATTGTCTCCATATTGTAAAAACCTCAAAAAGTAAAAAAAAAAAATCTGAAAGGTACAATAGATACTGTGAAAGGGAAAGAATCAGTTCAAAGGGAAGGAACAATTGGAATGAGGAGAAAAGAAACAAGGAAGGAAGAGAAAAATATACATGTATATATACAGGATAGCTGGGATTTTATTCTTATTTTTATCTCTTTAAAAAATAAAAACAAAATGAAAATGAGGACTTTTATTTTTTTAAAGAGAATAGAAAATAGTAATAATAAAAGTTGAAATGACACAGATTTACTAAACAAAATAATATGAATTCAATAGTATTTGTTGTGTTGCTGTGTGTTGTCTTCAACTTAGTTGTTTAGATTGCCAGATATATGCGTGCAAAATTGGAAAAAGAGAAAAAAGTTATAAGAATTTAAGAAGAGAGAAAAAGTGAAAAAATAGACATTATCTGCTCTTTTAAATATAAGCTAAAGTACACAGTACAATTATCCAAGCCATCCTACATACATACATAGATATATCTACATGCAACACTTGTCCCTCTCCTCATCTCAGTAATTCTTTCACTTTGAACAGATTCATTCTACTTTCACAGTATTTACTGTTCCTTTTGGATTTTATTTACTCTGTTAGGTTCTTACACTAGCAAAACAATACAATGTTTGCACGTGCTGGTCTGATTTATTTCACTTAAATGTGTAGTCTTAAGTCTATTCATCCATTTACCTATGAAAGCCTCAATTTTAACCTTTTTAAAAATAGCTGAAAAACACTGCATTGTGTAGAAATACCACATTTTTTTTATCCATCCTTCAGTTGATGGGAATTTGAGTTGTTTCCAAAATTTAGCTATGATAAATGGTGCTGCTATGAACATGGGTGCCTGTATATCAGTGTGATATGATGTTTTCAGTTCTTTTTGAAAAATACCAAAGATTGGAATAGCTGAGTTGAATGGAGCCTCCAATCCCACTTTTATGAGAAATCTCTACAGTGATTTCCATAGTGATTGTACCGGTCTACTCTCCTACCAACAGTGGAGATGTATTCTTTTTCCCCACAGTCCTTCCAGCATTTGTTACTGGTTGACCTTTTAATGATAGCCATTCTTTTTGGAGTGAGATATTATCATAATGTTGTTTTGTTTTAATTTGCATTTCTTGAATGACCAATGATGTTGAACATTTTTCATATATTTATTTACTGTTTGTATTTCTTCATCTGAAAAGTGTATATTCATCTCAGATACCCATTTTGGGATAGGGTCTATGAATTTTGGAAGACTGATTTTTAAGAATTTTTTGTATGTTCTAAATAGAAGACCTTTGCCAGAGGGACATGTGGCTGTAATTTTTTCCCAGTTTAAGTGTTTTTTTCTTTATCTTGTTGGTGATTTCTTTTGCAGAAACTTTTTGAAAACATAAGATCCCAGTTATTGATTTTTTGAATTATTTCCTGTGCAGTTTGATTTTTGTTAATGAACTCTCTACCTACCCCTATTTCTTTAAGATTTTTATCTATTCATTCCTTCTGAAGATTTAGTGTTTCTGTTTTAATATTTAAATCTTTGATCCATTTTGACTGTACTTTAATGCATGGTGATAGGCATCAGTCTAATTTTAGCCTTCAGTATGTGGAAATCCAGTTTGTCCATAACCTTTTATTCAAGAGGCATTGTTTCATCCAGTGAACTTATTTGGCCCCTTTCTCAAAGATAAATAGGTGGAATGTGTGTGGTGTTGTGTCTTCAGCTTGTAAACTTTTCTATTGATCCTCAAGACTTTGTTTTATTTTATTTTCCTTTATTTTATTTTTTGCCAGTACCATGGTGATTTGATCACAGTAGCTTTGTAGTATAATTTCAGGTCAGGGATTATGATGTCTCCTGCCATTCTTTTGTTGCCCAGAATTGCTTCAGATATTCTAATTTCTTTTGGTTTCGGATAAATTTTAAGCATGTTTTCCTCTAGATTTGTGAGACAAACTAGTGGTATGTTAATTGGGATTGCAGTGAATCAGTACAAGAATTTTGGAGCATGATCATTTTCACAATGTTGGTTCTTCCTATCCAGGAGTAACAAATCTTTCCATTTTCTGAAATCCTCTTTAATCTTTTTTGTCAGAGGACTATAATTTTCACTGTATAAATTTTTATTCCCCTTGCTAGATTGATTTTTAAGTATTTTAAATATTTCATTTATTCAGATGGTATTACAAAAAGTAAGATTCCCATTTTTAAATTCTTTCTTGTTGTTTATTGTTGTTTATGACAAAAATGCTATTGATTTATGAGTATTAACTTTATGTCTGCTACACTACTAAATTTGGTTATTAAATCTACAAGTCTCTTAATGGAATTTAGGGTTCTTCTATGTAGAGTACCATGTCATCATCAAATAATGATAATTTAACTTCTTTCTTTCCAATCACTATTCATTCTTGTCTAAACTTTCTGGCTAATGTTTCCAGAACTATATTGAATAGAAGTGGTACCAGTGGATATCCTTATCTTGTTTCTGATTTTACAGTGAAGGCTTTCACTTTTTTCCATTTAGTATGATGTTGGCTGTTGTTTTACCATAGATGATTTTTATCAAGTTAGGGTAAAGACCATCTTTTCTGATTTTCTGTAGCTTTTTATCGTGAATGAATGTTGGACTTTGTTAATTTTTTCTTTACCTATTGTTATGATTATGTGGATTTTGTTTTGGCTGTATTGATGTGGTGTGTTATATGCATGGATTTGTATAAACTGAACCATTCCTGCATTCATGAGATGATTCCCATTTGGTCATGATGCATAATCTTCTTGATGATTTGCTGCATACCACTTGCTAGTATTTTATTGAGGATTTTGTGTCTATGTTCATTAGGGAGATTGACTTCTAGTTTTCTTTTTGTTGGATTTCTCTCTGCTTTTTCTATCAGAATAATGCTTGCCTCCAGGAGAATTGCTTCCCTTTCAATTTCATTGATGAGTTTGAGAATTGGCATTAAATCTTCTCAAAATTTCTTGAGGTATTTATCTATGAATCCATCAGGACTTGAGATTTTCTTTGTTGGTAGGCTTTTTTTTATTACATTTTCAATTTCATTTGGGGCACATTTTTGTTTAAACTTCTTTGGCAAGTATTACTATCCTCCCAGCTGATAGCATCCATCTCTCACTCTAGCACTCAGTGAGATAGAAAACTCTAGTGAAATGAAGCACTATCTCTGAGTTGTGAGGTTCCTAAAGAAAAGTCATACTTGCATGATGATAACACTTACTCAGAGGAGTAAAAATGCTTATGATTTAGATTTTTCACTGAGTGACTTGATTTCTGCATCATATCATAAAAATGTTTAATTTTTCATCTTTAATGATTTCAAATTTAATGGATATGGAAAGAGTATATCAGAATCAAATCAATTACCAGAAATGTCAGGAGGTAGTTAAAGATATTTCATATACTAGTTAAATGATAAGAATAGCACTCTTGATCGTTGAACAAAAAGATTCCACTCAGAGTAATGCATTGAATGACTGACTCCATTCAGAGCCATTGAACTTCATGGCTCTGTCAACAAAAATAAACAAATAATTAGCATTCTCCAAATGTTTATTACCTCCCTAGTATATGATGTGAAATACAGAATAAATAGAATATTTTTCCTAGCATACTTAAAATTTAGAGAATAAAAAATCAAGAAAGTAGTAAAAACTCTCTGTCTTGGTTGCTATTACATATCTGTAATCCCCGCATTTTACTGACTAAAGCAGAAGGATCCCCTTTTCAAGTGCAATGTGGACTATTTAGCAATGTAATGAGAATTTAAAATGTTTAAGTTTAGTTAATGTTTAGTAATGTTTCTACAATTTAAAAAATAAATGAGCAACTGAAATGAATAATCACTTCTCACAGAATGTACAAATGGCCAGTACGTAAATAAAAGAATGTTCAACATCTCCAGCCACTAAGAAATTCAAATTTAAAGAATACAAAGATTCCATTACATCTTACTCTAGAAAGAATGGTCATAATCACAAAACCCAGTAAATAAAAAAAAAAAGAAAAAGCCAATGAATTCTGCTGCAGCTGTGGGAAAATGTGCTCTTCTCCATTTTTCATGGGAATATAAACTGGTATGACCACTATGGAAATTAATATGGAAATTCATCATAAACACTAAAACTAGAAATTCTTTTCAACCAAGTACTGCCTTATTAGTTGATTTCCTAAAAGAGTTAAACATGTCACATCACAGTGATACATGTATATCCATGTTTATAGCAGCATAAATCACACTGCTTAAATCTTGGAAGCAGCTTATATTTCCATCAAATATGTGATGAATGGGTAAAGAAAAGGTGGTATCTCTAAACAATGAAGTACTGAACTGCCATAAAGAAGGATAGACTTGAGGCATTTGCAAGAATAATGGACATAGCTTGAGACCATTTTGTTAATGAAACAAACTAGACTCACAAACTTAACTATTGAACTTTTTACATGAGAAACCCAAAATATACATAAAGAGAAAAATAAAAGACAGATAATAGGACATGAGAAAATAGATCTTTTGGAAAAAGACAGGAAACCAAGAGATGGAGCAGGAGATGAGGGAAGGGAAAAAAAAGAATTAAGATGTATTATTGTACTAATGCTAACATTCACAAGGAGTGCAGTCATTATTTTCTACAAAGAGGTACTAATAAAGAAATAAAAATTTAAAAAATTAGAAATGGAAAGGTCTGGGATTATAGCTCAGCGTCAAAGTCCCTCCGGTAACACTTACAAAAGAAAGAACCAAAATCCTAACAAGTTGATAATTTGATGTCTACTGTATCATTAACATAGAAATAATTTTGTGAAAGATTTTGCAGACCTACAATAATAATTAAAGCAAACAAACCCAACAGCCTTATGTCAATACAGAGAACTCAGATATATTATTATTGACCCTAAGATAGACTATTATTAGTTTTTCCCACCAAACAGCCAACAGGGGCTGCTGTATTCTTGCCATCATCTCTTGGTTGAAGGAATGGACTCATCTTTTCCCAAAGAAAAAGTCCATGAGACTTACTTGATCAGAAAGACAATTCTATTCCAGCAGCTTCTTAACATGTCTTACTTTAATATTGATTAAACAAATGAAAAAAAATGCTCTGCACTATCTCTGACACAAGCAATGAAGTTCAGACCCCCAATGCCATGATCAGTGGGGTAGATACAGTCACCAAGAGCTTGAGTCACAGATGTGTAAGACTCTCCTGCAAGGTTGCACTGTATCCTGGTTCATCTGATATGCGAATATACTGCAATGACAACTGGAAGAAAAGATATTGTAGGAAATTGATTTCTTATTGTTGGACAGAACAAAGAGTCATGAGTATGACTTTAATAACCTACAAGATCACAAAAATATTTTCACAATAAAAGCCTGAATATGTAACTCTAGTTACATATGGAAGAGACTTGATTTGGTGTAAGATGGTTTTGTTGGAATGACACTATCACCCAAGATATATATATATATATATATATATATATATATATATATATATATATCAGGGGTTTACCCACAAAATGGAGATAAATATATAGAATATATTGTCAATGTCACAGTGGTACAATTTTGTCCATTTTTCTCTTTATATCTTAAGTGCACCTGTCAAACATGCTTGAACAGGATTTGTTAGCTTTTAATTTGCTTTAGAGACCATCTACTACCTTCCCACTTTAAAGATATGTTATCCTTCATCATGGCTTTCCAACCAGTTGGGATGCTGAATCAGGCTCAAGCCCTCCTAAAAAGCCAGTTACGCAACTTCTAGAACCAGTTGCCAAGAGCAAGCGGAATCCTTAGGCTTAAGAATTTATGGTGCTTGTAAATCCTAGAAAGTTTATAGTTTCTTACATTAGAAAAACTATAAAGAAAATAGTTTCCCTATTAACCTAAACATTATTCAATTAAAAGACACAAGAAAGAAGATTTTCCCCTCAAGTATAATTTAACATTTTGTTCACTGGGTTGGCAAAGTACATTTATTTTTTTATTAATTTTATGGAGAAACAACAATGAGAGTGTTTCAAAACAGGTTAGTAGGAAAGTTACAATAATTAATACATTGTATATTGTTGTCTTCATAGTGGTTATTCATAGTCCAAGATGCAGACATTTTATCCTGTCCAAATACTATTAGTACAAATCTTTCTTCTCATTGAATTAAGAAGAAACTAGTGGTATATCTATCATAACTATGTTGTATATACAGATAAAAAATAGTCCTTGATTTATATCTCCTTTGTTGTTTAGTTTTGTCAGAAATGAGTATTCCATTGCCATATAAATATTGTAGGTGGTTGAATTCAGCAAAATAATCCAATATAGTCCAGTAGTCCATAATAGTAGTGGGATATCCGTAGGATTGGCAATGTCAGAAGTTGTTGACTTGAGCCTTTTACAGCTCTGCATGTTAATATGGCTTTACTTCTTATACCTTATTTTTATACTTTTCTACTGGGTGGCTAAGAACAAAATGAAGCAAGACCTATATAACAAGAAATGTAACTTTTATATCTGACAAGGTCAGTCAAATCCC
>NDGM011158682.1:0-10692 GCA_002564305.1 Octomys mimax | reverse complement strand
AAAAAAAAAAAATAAAATAAAATAAGAAAATAATTTATTTTTTATTTAATAAAGATCTTTTATTGTCTCATTAAAATATCACAGATTGGCTTTACAGTCCAGAAGCATGTTTCTGTGGCTGAATTAATTCTTTAATCTTACTCATACAGCCGTTGAAACGTTCTCTTTTAAGAAACATAGATACCAGGGCCGGGGAGATGGCTTAGTAGAATAAGCGCTTCCCTGGCAAGCGCCAGGGTCTGAGTTCAATCCCCGGTTATGCCAAAAAAAAAAACAAAAAAACAAAACAAAACAAAACAAAACAAAAAAAAGATAGATAGATACCACCCAAAATTTTTTCTGTTATCTTTGTTTTTGACTGTTGTGGCTTGCTGAATCAAAGCAGCTGAATTTGAAATGAGCAGAAAGTAAATTTAAAGGTATTATGCTATAAAAATTAAATCCAACTTTGCAAGATTAGTTTCTAAAGGGAATTTAACAGTTAGTTGTATTTTCAAACTTCACAAGGTTAATTTACTCAAAAAAATTTATGAGTCTTTTGAATTTTCCAAACATAAGAAATTAGTTGAAGAAAATGAAAAGGGCTGAGTGGCATGTTTTGCCATAGTTATGGGAGTTTTGATAATATATTATGTTGTAAAGTTTAAGTTTTGTATGTTCACTTCAGTGTGTCCTAAACACTTTAATTTCTGCTTACAGATGTACCAAAACTGGAGCACAAGTTAGTAAAACTACATATATTCAGCATATTGGATAAACTATAATTTCTATTATAATGTGATTCATTTTTAAGGACTTTATAATAATCAACTAAAAACCAGAAGTTTGTGTTTTTGATTTATTCTTTTATATACTACAAAAATCAGGCAAGATGCTCACTGGGTGAACAGAAAAATAAACTGAGGTATGTTCAGAATATTCACTAAAAGTGACAAGTCATCAATTATTCTAAGACTCTCATTGTATACATATGGTGAAATGAAAGAAAGTCATGGGAATGATGCACACCGTATGATTTGGGCTATATGTAATTCTTGATGTGGCAAGTCTATGAGGACAGTAAAAAGGTGAGTGTTTGCCAAGGAATGGAACAGGGATGACATAGAGATCAGAGGAATTTTAGACAGTAAAACTACTATGTAGGACAACATAATGGTGGGTTCATGTCATTACACCTATGACCAACCACATAAAATACACATTATCAAAAGTGAAACTTAAGGTCAATAGATAATAATGTATCAACTTAGGTTCAGTTGTCACAGATGTGCATGTCTCATAATGAAAAAATAATTAATAAGAAAGGGTTAGCATAAGTAGATAAAAAATGTGCATGTAACATATTTGTACCTCCCTTTCAATTTTGCTGTGTACCTAAAAGTGCTCTGGAAAATGAGGTTTGTTAGGAAGAAAATTCAGTGGCAACTTCATGCCAGCATGGAAATACCTATGTAATGGTATATACAGGTAAATACCTATAATATACCTATAATAATGGTATATTACAAGTACGACACCTGAAATAATGCTCATAAAAATGTACATTACATCATCTATCAACTAAAAAGAACAAATATTAAGTGATAAGTAACTGACACACGTGTTAAGTTTGTTACTCGATTACTGCATTATCAAATTCATCAAAAACCTATATTATTTCTTTTTTTCATAGAGCTGTTTCTTTTATTCTTTCAAAGTTTTCCTCATGATTATGCCAAGAAATAGAGAAGTAAGTCATCGGTTAAGTAGAAAATTGAAAAAGCACAGAAAAGTGGCATATTTTTTATCATTTTTCTAAGTTTAGATGATTTTGTATTTAACCCTTCCAATAACATATTCATGTAATTCAACGTTTGTGGAGTTAACTAGAAAACAATACATTTAAGTTTGTAGCAAATGTACTTAAATAAATGTTTATTAGAATAATTAAATTTTATTTTAACCATATTAAATCCAGAAATTTTTATTTAGAATACTTATTTCTAAATATTTTAATTTTCTCTTTATGATATTAAATAAGAAATAGCTAAAGAAACAACAATATGGCTGTTGTGAAAACTGTAAGAGTTTTTTTAAACTTTCAACTGAAAAAGATACTAAAGTTGATATATTTTCTATGCACAAGGATCAGGAAAATATTATTTTATATTATTAGTTAAATGTGAATTTAACTAAATACCAAAAATATTAATTATAAAATATTTTCAGAAAGTGTGTGAATATCAGGAGATTGAAATTTATTTAATACCACACTAATACAAGATGTAATATTCATAGCAATTATGTGAAAACAGCTTCTTGTAAAAATTTTCATGAGAAAGATACTAGTCAATTAATAGAAGCAATGTGATTCCTGGAAGCAACTGTGTTTGATAAGACCATGGCCTTTCCTCTATCATGCCGATTTTTTTCCACATTCCAATCCAAGAAAGCAGGTCACAGACTATGCTTACATAAACTTATTCTACACACACATGCATAGATAAGCCAACTGTAGTTCAGAATACTCTGAACAATAAAAAAAAAAAAAAGATGGGAAGATGGCTCAGTGGAATAAGTGCTTGCCTGGCAAGCACAGGGGCCTGAGTTCAATCCCCGGTTCTGCAAAAAAAAAAAAAAAAAGAAAGAAAGAAAACAGGCTTCAAGTTTTTCATTGATGTCAGTGACTGACTTCCCTAATTCTCAGTTTGTTGATTTGGTTAGAATATTTACAAATTTCTTCAAATTACTGTCTTTACAAATATCCCCCAAAAAAAGATATTGAAAGTAATAAGTGTAATATATAGTTTCATGAGGATCACTACAAAAATGTTCAACAGTTGTGAAATTAATCCCTCTTTGTTATCTTCTTTTTCTAAAAAAGTATGAGGGGCCAGAAAAATAGCTCAGTGGATTAAAGCACCTGCTTACACAGATGCAGTGGCCAGGATTGTATCCCTGGTATGCCATGCTGCCCCCCCCGGGGAGCACGCTGAAAGGGCAATTGAGAGTAGGCGCGGTGGCGGGCACCTATAATCCCAGCGCTTGGGAGGCTGAAAACAGGAGAATCACCATGAGTCCAATCTATGTAGTGAGACCCTATACACCCTGTACACCCTATCCTAAATTCATGAAAAATAAAATTAGAAATAAAAGAGTATGAGGAAAAATATAAATAAGAATAATAAAGACAAACAACCATTTATCTAGCTTATTAATTTCTGCAATTATTGCATTATCAAAAAACTACATGTACTACAAAATAAATCTAATGTTAAAATTTAATTTTCAAATGTATATGTATATATTTAACAAGTGCTTTACATATATGCACATACATGCCTAATGAGAGAATATTTGGAGTGGGCTGTTTTGGAGCAAAGTGGATGAGGTAAATTTAAAATATTTACATCTTAAATATTGTTTCTGCTGTAATTTCTGTATTAATCTACATCTATATCTAGCAATAAATGCTATTGGGTTTTATCAAGGTTGTGAAAAACAAAAATTACTTTTATATTTGTGTTTATGTCAGAAAAACTAATTGAATAATTTCCTTAGTGAATAGTAGCGATTAGAATCCAAATTCAGTAGACTTAAAACATTGTGCAAAACAGGCTCAGGTTATAACTTATAAAATGTAAATTATTCTACTTTTCTTATCCTCTCTATTCTCACTTAATATGTGATAGGAATACCATTTATTTCTGATAAATTATTGTTCCTAAGACATTTCAGTGTCTGGTATAGCTAGTGGTGAAAATAGGAGCTGGCCTTATTTTGTAATTATTGTTGCTACTCATAAAATTTCAAAGTCATTATATTTTCATAACATAGCAGGAAATGAGCAGGGAACCTTAATGATTTTTCTACAATTATATTCTGATAGTAAAGAAACTGAAATAAATTATCATAATGCATGAACCAAAGAAATTGGAGTAAGATCACTCCAGGAATTTAATTGTTTTTATAAACTTTTGTTAGTAGTGGAATTACTCAACAATCATTCAGTTACTGCAATTATTAATTATGTCCATGTGTTTCATTAAAACATCATTTTATTATTTTTTTCTCATAGTAGTGATTACATTTTTTAAGAATACTTCTGGAGCTGGGAAGATGGCTCAGTAGAATAAGCACTTGCCTGGCAAGTGTAAGGGCCTGAGTTCAATGCCTGGTTCTGCAAAAAGAAAAGAATCTTCCAGTATTCATTGACTATATGAATACATTCTGGCATTCTTTTAAAGTCATTTTATAGGGCTGGGGATATGGTTCAGAGGAATAAGCGTTTCCCTGGCAAGTGCAAGGGCCTGAGTTCAATCCCTGGTTCTGCCAAAATAAATAAATAAATAAAGTAATTTATAAGGTAATTATTTTAGTGAATCTGCAGATGGTATTTTAGTAATCTAAAATTGAAATAAGTCAATCAACAGTAATGTGTGTATTACAAGGTCCAAATGAAATAATTATTGAGATATTGTATTTCATTGAGTTAGAAATGAAAACACAGAACGAGGACAGAAGGGGCTGTACCAGTAATAAAGAAAACACATATAACAACTTTTCGTCAGTTTTCTTTATTACAACAATGGAGACACAGAGGTACATAAAATAAAATGACATTTAATACATTATGAACACATGCATAGAATTACACATAGTGCTGGATATTATGCCGGATGTTTTAAATAAGGGATGATACCAAAGACAATACACTTATAACATGTACATATTTTTCAATAAAATAATCTGTGATGAAAACAAATGCAATTAAAATAATCAAAGTATTCACTTTAAAACGGAAGCATTATACATAAAATCAATGAAACTATGAGCCAAAATTATTCTTGAAATTAGCTCAAGGGATATATACATATATGTATTATTTAAAACAATTTTAATTGGATAAAAATTAGCCAGATGATTTTCATAGTAGCTATTTAGTACATATATAAAATAAAAGTAAATCTAGTATAATTATTTTTTAAAGTATGCTATGTTTTAATTTTATGCAATCTTCACAATATGTACCTTCACGTATAGGATACATTAATTTAAATGTAAAATACACATATATTAAAAAATTTGCAACATACCTGGATTCCATACAATCAACATTAAATTAGTTTACATTTGAAATTTAATTCTACTTGAAGGAATATATCTTTATACAGTACCTAAAATAAAAATCTATGAACAAAGGACATCAAATGCCATTCAGACCATGTCAGGGGAACTTGCAGATCATTTCTACGTATACATGTTTTATATTCTGTAGCTATTGTCTTTGCTCACTTTTATCAAATAATAGCAAGTTGGTGCTATAGGTATTACGTTTTTGGTAACACTAACAGATATATTTGCCTTCAAAATTAATTAATGTTCATGGAGTATGGCAAGTTACTGTGTTATTCCTCTATATAAATCTTTCATAATTTTTTTTTATGTATTCCATACAGGCTGACACTACATAGCTCAGACTCGTAGTGATCCTCCTGTTTACAGCCTCCCAAGTGCTGAGTTTACAGGCGCATGCCACCACGCCCAGTCTCAGTCACCATCTCAGTGCATGGGCTCCTGTGTCTGCCTAAGCAGGTGCTTTAATCCGTTGTGCTATTTGGCCAGACCTTAATAATGTAAATTTGACTGTTGAGTATTAATGATTAAGTAGTATTCAACAGATATGGAAATGGAATGGCAACTGACTTTTAATTTATATTGTAATCACTCCGAGGGCTATTTGTGGGATATTTATGTACTATATGCAAACTTGAGTTACCAATTTAATATATTCAATTTAGGAAATGTTTTATGACACTTATATACAACTTTCGAGTTCAGGTTTTATATTTTAAAAAGAAAAAAATTAAGATGAAAGGTTATAGGAAATAAATCCTATTTATTCATGGTCAGAATGAGGGAAAAAAGACAGAAGATTAGACCAAGAAGAGAAAAGAGAAAATAGAAGGAAAGTAGGAAGAAAAAAAAGTTTTAAAGTGAAAGCTAATGTTTTGTGAACTTATTCAAGTTAAAGGATATTACATTAAACTTTAGAGATATGGACTTTAATGAAATGCATAAAAGTACATATTTAGTTACTTCTCTTTTATCCTGTATCATTTTTAATTGGGTAAAATCATAACAAAAGAAAAGTATAAATAATGTATAATTTAGTCAATGCTATAACTTATTTGACATAGAATATATCATTAACAGTTGTAATGTTTTTTAAACAGGTGATCCAGTTAAAAAAAATTCCATGTCTAAATTTGTTAAAGCACTATATCATTCAGAATACAAATAAATAATTCTAAATCCAACTATACCTCATTGAAACTACTTTAGAGTTTGTTGTATTTCACATTTTATTTAAATAGAGGCTAACGCATGCCATTTTATATAGGCAGTAAAATTTATGATAATTTTCTAATTAGCCCAAACTGTGTAATTTGTGCAGCATTGTACATAAATGAAATTTTAGTTCTGAGTTTAAGTTGAAATACTGGATATTTTAAAAATTATTTTTTTGAAATTAACTTATGCATGAATTTGTTATATCTACATATAAACTGAAGTTATACATAAATGGTGAAGCCAATGTTAAAAATTCATACTTATATCTTTAAATTTTTTCAAAACTATAGCTATTTAGTGCTGGCAAGATAGCTTAGCAGATTAAGAACCTGCTTAGGCAAGCGCAGGGACCAGGGTTGGATCCCGCCCCTGGGCGCACTGAGCTGTTCATGGAGACTGGGCATGGAAAACTTTAGCTACATTATGAATGGTTAAAAAATAAAGGAGAATGGATTAAGCCACTAAATATTTCAGACTTGTCTATGCAACTTGCATATAATGATATGGAATAGATGTTGAGTATAGAATTCATGTAATTACACTTAATCTTCATTTTCAAGAGGGGTGGGAGAGAAAGGATCCAAAATGTCAATTAATCTAGAGTTTCTTCATCTGAGAAGCAGCTTCATGAGGAAGAGGTATATATTCCAATTCTCTTATATGGGGACTCTCCTAACATATCTGAAGGATTGTACTTCTAAAATTTGTTTTGACACTCCCTGATGGTCTAGTGTTTAGGATTAGGTGCTCTCTCATAAAATTCGTTTTTAGTAAATGTATACACTTTTAAGTTGGTTAGAAAAAAATAAAACTGAACAATAAAGGGAAGGTTACAGTGTAGGAAATGTCAGGATGAGAAGAAAGAAAGTGTGTCAAAATCATTTAAAATAAAGCTGATATTGCACATAGCTTATCAAAACTATGTGTTCATTCATAGATATAGCTCTGTAATCGTCATAATAAGGCAAAGCAAAATTTGGAAATGCTTTAGCATAAGAAGGTCTTATACACATGGAAGTTAAACATAAATAGGTATTTCTGATTATGAAACAACTCAACACTCTTACTGCTGCCCAATTTCACATTTGCACACGTTCACACACTATGTCTTATTTAATCATTGGATGAAAAAATCATTAGGAATATGTGGGCCATACTTAAACTAGATTTGTATTTTTATGCCTTATTTACCAGGAATCACCTTTACTTTGACAGATATCCATACTATTTAACCAACAATGTAGCATCAGATATAACAACAGTAAAGGTCATGTAATAGAAGACATAATCCAACGACACATGTATTATTAATATTTTTTTAAAAATCAATTTAAAACTTCTCAGGACTGCTTGACTGAAATGCAGAAGATTCACTGCAGTATTGTGGTTCTGCATTTCTTAAAAATATATAAATTCTCTTTTTAATGATATGTGAGACTATTTTAAAATTAATTTATGCAAATATGAGTGGAACAATATTAAAAAACATCACAAATTTGTCCAAGTTTAAGGTTTCTTACAGATTTCAGGATTAAAAATTTGATTTATGGTGACTTGTTCAAAAATTCTAAGTCTACAAATCCTTAAATGTAATAATTTTACTTGGATAATGTAATTTTATTGCCAGATTATTTTCTAAAGTGTCAAAATTATATATTCTCTTTTTGTGTGTTCCTGAATTGAGTATTCTTTGTATTACTGCTGGTGACCTTGAGTTACACAGTGTAAGATTTTAAAATAACACATTTTTTGTTAATTTACTAAATGTATATTTCATTATCTGAAAAGAATGTGTCACTAAATCAAAATGAGTCCCGCACGATTTTTGCATGCAAATATTTGTATCTCACTAACTAAAATAGTCCTGCCAAATTATAATGCCAAAATCCATTCACAGATGTAATTCTAGAAATCCTTTCTTTCCCAGAACTTGTGTGAAAGTGAAATAAATGTGTCTTCTCCATTCTCAAGCATAAAAGAATGAAGTACACAATTATATTTAGTTTTCTAATAGAAGATTGGCTAAGGATCTGGTGAATTTAAATTAAAAAAGCAAAAATATTTTCCCAAAAATTGGTTAGAGTTTCATGAGTTTTATACTGCATGAATCAGAAATTCTTTTGTTTCACCAGTGAAGAAAAGTGTATTTAAGTTGCTCAGATTATTTCTGCAATCTACAGCCTTGTTTGGTTGGTCATAAGAAAGAACAGCAGTAAAAAGCAAAGAACTTTGAAAGGATGAATCAAAAGTGAACCAATTACCAAACGCACATCTAGCCTTAGAATTCACATAAAATAATTCCATTGATATTTAAAGCATATACATAGTGTTTGTTTAAAAAGAATAAGAACAAAAAATATTCCGAGGAGTATACCTCAGAAATTAAAACCAATCATTTGATTTACCAATAAAATATGCTTAATTTATGCAACTGTGCTAATTTTTCTTATTAAGTAAACACTACTTAGTAAGAGATGGTTGCAAGTAAAAATCACAAACTTTTTTTTCACTTTAAAATAACTGAAAAACTATAACTCATTCTTCATGTACTTCTTCGAATTGAGTTTCCTTTGACAAGTGGAATCTTGGAGCATCTCCTTCCCAAGACAGTGCCATGCTCTGAAAATTTAAGTGCTAATATTTGCTTTTTAATTCTGGTTCTTAGACATTAACTCTCAGGAGCCCACATCAAATTCACTTATTAATAAAACTGCAAGACATCAGGCCAGCTGAAAACAGAAACTAAATCCATCTGATCAAGTAAAACTTATTAAATATGTCAGATTTATTCTATTTACTCTGGCTAATTAGTGACAGACATTTTCATGTAATTAAAAATTAACCATTGTTCAAACATAAAGGTATAAATTCCTCATAATTTTGTCAGAAATTTATGCCAATAAACAGAAAATAGGCAGTACAACAGAAATATGTATCTGTTACAATAGGATAATATACTTTTTTAAGTAAATGGGAGACACTGTAGCATATGGGAAATATTCATGAAGTTGGACATTTACAGTTAAAAGTAATACACAAGTAATAAAATTGTTACACAATTACACTTGACAAATTATGATGCATAGGATCGAATTGAATGGATATTGAATTATATTTGCAAAATGGTCAAATGATAGAAATGCTTAAATGTAGCCAATGTTTAAGTTTTAAGTACAAGTGATATGATATCTCAAGTGGTGAATTTTAAAAACTAAAGGAATCTTTAAAATGAACCGCATTATTTAATCAACTAGTATCAAACCACAACACACACACTACAATTTTCTTCTACAATTTTCCTGACAATCTGCCCCCATAAAATGGTGACAAATTCGGGAAGAGGAAAAGGCTAAATTGTTTACAGGTTAGCAAACATGCATAACTGGTGGGAAGTTAGAATATCTTTGATTGTAATTTTAGATTAGTCTTCTTATTACTATGTATGTTGTACTTTGTAGGGAATAAAAGGAAATATATGAACTAATAACATTACAAGGTGCAAGACAGACTAATGGCTAGAATGACAGAAAACCTAGCAGCGTGCAGCTGCCACGACTGGCTTCCGTTTTCACCTTTATTCGCTTCACAGCACTTATCATCTGCATGATGAAAATGATTTTGGAAGACAGAACAAGAATAAAATAATTAAGGAAAAGAGAGTAAAGTTACAAAGGAAAATAAAGAAAAAGTGTGACAGTAAGAAAGAAAAAAAAACAGAGAAAATAATTAATGCATTATTTACACAGACAGTAATTATCACCTACAAAAAGTTACTATGCTACAAGACAAAGAATGATTAAAATTGTGCCCAATATACTTCTAAATACATGATACATTTTGAAAATTCAGCTCTCAATAGCAATAATATTAACATGAGTTTGTGGACACATTAGCTGTGACCTTGATTTTAAAAAAATGTAAACATCTTACATTTGTGACTTTAAAATAAATTTCATAAGGGAAAATATTTAGTGCTCTGCTGAAAAACTCACAGTGCTCTCTTAAATAAAAGCTCAGCCCATAGTCTATAATGTTTTGTAATATTTTTAACCAAAATACTCAGGAACAAATATTTAATAAAAGCAGTTGCATTTTCAGTAATGTATGAATTATCAAGAAATATTAGTGAAAAATACACATGCACTTGGTGAATATTTGCAGAAGCAGAAGTCAGGATCATTAATACAACTGACCCTTGTGACAATGTGGCTCTTAAGAAAAAAAATTAGAAAACCAAAGACCATAAAAACAATTTCCAAACATGCATATATTTAAGTGCTATACTAAAAATAATAAGATAGCATCAACATTCATATGCTAGTATTTCTATTTGACAAGATTTCCAGACTAGACTTAAAA
>NDGM011158668.1:0-12828 GCA_002564305.1 Octomys mimax | reverse complement strand
CTGAAAGGAGCAGTTGGTGCTTAATTTTTTTCCTCTTTTTAATTTATTAAAGATTTTTTAAAAATAAATAAAATGAACTTCAGAAGCATTATGTAAGAACTCTGAACACTGGATTTGACAAATAATATGAAAAGTCTTCCACTCAAAGGAAAACAAAAATTCTCTAAAAGAACTGGAGAAAAATAGACAAAAAAATTCGAACTGAGTCTCCTTAGGAAGAAAACTCCTCAGGAAGTTCTCTACTTACAATTCTGACTTTGGTTAGTACTCATTAAAATTGTTTATGAGCACAGCTATGGTATATCTGGAATTCCTCCTTTATTGGCAAAGGAAGTGTTTGAAAGCACTACTACAGTATTGCAAAGGATTTTGAATTCTGTAGAAAAATAAGATAGCATAGCAGACTGAAGTATTACTGAACTTTCATTGGTCATATTTAAAAAGATTTTATATCTTGGGGCTGGGGAGATAGCTCAGTAGAATAAGCACTTGCCTGGCAAGCATAAGGCCTTGAGTTCAATCTCCAGTACTGAAAAAAAATTTATATCTAGTATTTTCTCAAAGATTATTAGTCAATAATTAGGATGCAGGACACTTTTTGTATTTATTTTTTACCAGGTTTATATTTACAACCAAAAATTTTTGCTATATGAAGTGGCTGGACACTTTGTCATTAAAGGAGGTTATATCACAGGCCTCAGTCACCTATTTATCTGGAATTGGTAATGTCAACATTAAACTACAGATAATAACTTGCATATTTTTATTGTACTTGTGTATTAGTGGATGTTTCAAAATTCAAATATTTAACCTCTTTGACCATATTGGACTGCACTAGTGCATATTTACTGGCTGTCAATTTTAAATCACAAGCAGCACATGGCTTAGTTACTCCTCAGTTACTATATCAGTTCTTGTGCTTTCTCTTACAAAGTTCTATTTGAATAGTTTTGAAAAGATAGGGCTGGGCTATAGTTCAGTGGCACATGCACCTTCCCAATAAGTGCAAGTTCCTGAATTTGATTCTTCCTATCATAAAAAAAAGGAAAAGTTAAGTGATCTGCTAAAGGATACACATTGCCAGGGCTGCATTCTATGTTTGCTGACTCCTGATCCAGGTCTCTTTCAACTACATCATTTTGCCTCTTAGTTTATAAAACAAGATACATAAAATCTCTGATACTAGACCCTAAATGTGAAACATTTCTCCAGCAAAATTTCACATCCTTAAAATTTTGCCAGTAGAATCTTAAGCTCTTTGATTTTTCTTTTCCAACTTTTGTTTTCTTGACAACAGCTGTTTTCATCAAAAATGTCAGGAAATTCAGTTGTGTTTGAACTATGTAAAATGACATCTAAAGTGTGCACTTTCAGCTTGCAAGAAACAAAGACACCCTCGTGGCACTAAAGAAGACAAGGGAAGTGAGGCAAGTGGCAAGACAGCACACACCAAGCAGGATAGCCATAAACACTTTCTTGAGGGAAAAAATCACAGAAACCACAACCAAAATTGTCCATACTCCATGGTGTCCCAAATTGGCTTATTTAAGGGCAGTAAACAGGGGTTATTCTTGCCTGAAGCCTAACTTTGGGGTTTAAGGGTATTTTTTTTTTTTTTTTAGCTTCGTGCCTAGGAAATCACTAGTCCCTGCCAGGGCATGCAGACGTAGAGGTTAGGATACAACATTCCAAATGGCAGCCATGCTTTTCATCTTGTTCTATCACCATGGTGATGGGAATGCCAAGCCTTCCCTTGATATAATCAGAAAGGGAGGAAAACAGGTAGTTTAATTCTTACCTCTTCTCCAAGTAAGAATCAGACAATATTATCTGAGGCTTTTTAGCTTAGGTCTCATTGAAATATGTCCTTCTCTAGGTAGAATAATTCTAGAAATGGAGTCTACGTGCACCCCAGGATTTACTGTTCATAATGACCTAATTAAATATGTAAACTCAACTTCTTTGAGGGTTTGGAGCATAATCTTGCTTGAAGAAGGGAAAAATTTCCAGGCTTGGTGGAGATTGAAAGGAGATCAGAGAATGAGGGTAGAATAGGGGGAAAAGGGCATTAAAAATAGGAAAGGTTTGCTATGTATAAGTACATATTTGTCATAGTTGAATATATTGTATATCAAAAGCAAACAATAATGAAAAAATAAACAAAAAGGTGATTCTCATGCCTTTTCCATGTACTTGCGTCATCTATGTCACGATTCTAACAGGCAAAAGTAAAGAAAGTTGTTATGTTGATAACTATCTAATTTGCACAAAGGCTTGTTTACAAATTTATTTTGGTCACTGAAACATGAGTTTTGAGGTGTTCAAACTAACCGTCCTTTCAAGAGTGGCAATTCCACTTTACACACAATTTAATAAATTTTAGGTTATGCATGGTTGGAGGCATAAGTGCTTGGATCACTCAGGTCTCCACAGCCAGCCAAGTCTTTCGGTGGCTGACAATGATGACACTAGGCCTTGTTAATACCATTCATTTTAGTCATTTTCATGATTGATGTAGGTTACATCAGCTTCATAGTGGTTGATATCAGCTGCTATGCTGGCTGGAATAATGGATTGACTGAGCCACAACTCATATATTTCCCATGTAAAGATAAGACTTTAAATGACAAGAGGGAAAGAGGAGCGAAACTTCTAGGCTAAAGTAAAATTGAAGAAGTCATGATGAAAAATTTCAGTTTACAAATGGACACTGTTTTTCTAATGTCAAATTTCAGGTGGCATGTAAAATACTATACTCTGTGAATTTTAGGCACTATTTTAGTACTATTATATCATTAAAATACAGAGTGAGTGGGATCTTAGAAATGAATACATCAATAATATTTTATTTTGTTTAATATTGGATAAGGTATTGCATACTATTCTTAGTATATTTATACATATGAACCTTTAAGTTTTAGGGCAATAAAAGACTTTTGCTGGGCAGTGAAGAGCTGTAAACCCAATCCCGATGAGGCCACTGGTAAAATGAAATGGTCATTGGATGTCCTAGCTTTCCATAATTATTTATTTTCTGTAGAAGATGGAAAAGGAAACAGCAAGTCTTTGAAATTTTACTTTAATGCTCGAATTTTAATTTATTGGACTTCAAATTATTTGATAAATTAAAAAATAATAGTCTAATTTAATAGCTCAGGTTGTTTTATGCTTTCATTTAATTGAATTAAGCTCTATTTATTGGAAGAATAAAAGTGAAGTCAAGTTTATGTTGTTAACAGTATACAGTGAGGGGCTTGAGGGTTAGCTCAGTTGTCTAAAGTGCCTGCTTGGGCAATCTCAGTCAGGAGCAGCGGATGGAGGTTGGATTCATCCTTCCCCAGCTCAGCGTATTAAAGCGCCTGTTTAGGCAGATGCAGTGGCTGGAGTTCAATACCCGGCGTGCTAACCCCACCCCGGGATGCGCTGAGTCGGAGATTGAGGCCGCGTGTGGTGGCATGCGCCAGTAATCCTAGCTCCTGGGAAGTCAAACACAGGAGGATCACTATGAGTCTGATCTACAGAAAGAGACCCTGTAGACTCTGAACTAAAATACACACACACACACACACACACACACACACACACACACACGAGAGAGAGAGAGAGAGAGAAAGATACAGAGAGAGAGAGAGAGATTGAGAGAGAGAGAGGTATACCGTGGTTCCTATAGCACTGAACTTTTTACTTCCTAATAAGACTCCTCAGGCATCGGGGAAGAGATGAAAGTAGATAAATGTTGCTTTTGGTTAAATATCATTTTCAGGATGGTATAAAATTCTCAATCTTTTTAAATTGGACAGTTTGATAAAATACGATATCAAAGCAATAGATCCTAGAAGTTCTTAACATATGAATATTACTATTATTATAACAACATTTTAGAACATACATAAAGAAAAAGAGTTGTCAGAAAAAACATCTAAAGAAAAATGATTTTGTTGTTTGGTATTCTTGAAGGAATAATTGGACCTGATAAGTTACAGCCTGTCTTTCAGAACAGTACCCTTTTGGAACAATTAGGAACCATAAGGATTTTATAATTACCAAGTATGCTGATCATTTCATTATCCTTTCTACTAACAAAGTTCACTGAGTCTTGTATGAGATAAAGAAACTAAATTCAGAGAAATGGCAGTGTTTTATTAAGATGGTAGTTTGTTTATCTGTAGAATATTAAATTACTTTGCATTAGGAAAATAAACCTTCTGAATTCAAATGAGTTGGAAACTCACTGAATCAGAAGAGTTTACAATGTCTGTTTTTTAGTATTTCCTGGAGTCTTTACTGTGCTAGTATCTACTATGAGCTCAGGCTGCTCACACTTGCTTTTTCATTCAGTATGTTATTCTCCTCCTGCAGCACAAGATGTCTGCTGGCTCTTATATTCCTCTAAACTACACATTTTAGTAAATAATGATTACATTTAGGAGATAAGGATTTGAATATATTTTCTTATATTTTAAAGAGAAATTTTTTATATTTTCTTATATATATTTTCTTATATTTTAAAGAGAAATTGTCTCATTTAATGACCTTTGTCAGACAAATATTAAACACTGGAACATTATTTTCCCATTGCTGCTATGTCAAATCACAAACATTTAGTGAACTAAAACAACAAAAATCTACTTCCTTGTGGTTCTATAGCTAAATAAAGCTAAAATCTAAAAGCTGGTGTCATTGCATTCCTTCTTACAGGCTGGTATGGTGAAACATGTTTTGTTGCTCATCCCAGTTTTTGGAAGAATTCAGTTTCATGGGTTGTAGGATTAAAATCCCTGTTATCTCCTTGGCTGTGCAGTCAAGGCCTTTTTCACGACTGTAGAATCCTTCTGTTCCCAGGCTAATAGCCCCCTTCCTCCATCTTCAAAGCCAATGAACTCTCTTTTCTTAAATGCTTACTTCCCCTGTTTCTTATTTTCCTACGTCAGGAGCTTCTAAGGACTCATGTGATTAGACTGGGTCCACTAGCTTAAAATAATCACATCTGCAAAGGGCCTCTTTCAAATTAAAATAGCATATTCACACTATCAGGAGATATGATTCTGCTTAACAAGGTTAGCAAGGCAAAAATAGAGTGAGACACAGTCTCTGCCTTCCAGTAATGTTCAACTCACATAGGTCTCATACTGTCTAAACTTCTGAATATACAATGTCTTAGTTTCCATCTCTTGCACAAACTGTCCAACACTTGCTACTTAAAGGAAAAGACACTTATGTGGCCTACAGTTTTCACTGGGCTCAGTCTAAAGTTGGCTGGATAAAAAGAAATAGCATGGAATTAAGGGATACTAGGGGATAGCCACCAATCCCATGGCATCCAAGAAGCAGAGAGAGTAAGCATGAGTCATGGACAAGCAGGTACTCTTTCAGGTCATGCTCCCAGTGACCTGCACCCTCCATCCAGCCCCCACTTATGAAAGGCACAGGAACTCACCAATGGCTCTATCCTCTTTGGTCCTATTGTCCTGTCACCTTTCAAAACTTTCACTTTTGAATATAGACTTTCTGGGAACATTCTAGACTGTAGGTATAATAATGTTACCATGATATCTATGAAATTTATGCAGTGATCTATGGACATATGTTGAGTTATAGTCTCTTACAATGCTTACCCACTTCCTCCCTACCAAAATAGTGGAGAAATTGCTCAAGGAACAATAATATAATATAGTTACTTGATAAGCATGATCAGGTATTCTTTTTTATTTTTATTTTATATATTTACTTCTTTTTTATTTTAGTACAGAGTCTACAGGGTCTCACTATGTGGATCAGACTTGTAGTGATCTGCCTGTGTTCAGCCTCCCAAGAGCTGAGATTACAAGCACGCACCACCATGCCCAGTCTCAATTGCTGTCTCAGCATGCCCCGGTGGCAGGTCTAGCACAACACCTTGGGGATTGAACCCCAGTCCCTGCACCTGCCTAAGCAGGTGCTTTAGTCTGCTGAGTTATCTGGCCAGCCCTTATTTTTATTTTTTAATGAGAACACAAAATGGTAAAAGAAAAAGAAAAGCACACTAGAAACAATATGAAAAAGATTTATCTATGTATGTAGGCTGGATGGTTTGGACAACTGTGCTGTGCATTTCTACTAGTCTATGGAAAAAAGCAGTTAATGCTTTAATTTGTTTCCTCTTCTTTTCTCAATTGTTCATAATTTTTCTATTTTTAATGTCTTATACATTTCTATCTTTTTTTCTTTCTTCTTCCAATTTTACATGTGTATATATAGTCATTAACAACTGATTGGAAGACAATACTATATGTATTACAAGAAGTACTGTGAAATTAATATTACATTGTTAAGTGAAATTCTGTATCACTTTTATTTTTTTCTGTTTTAACTCTAATTTGTATTCCCTTTAAAAAAATAAAAAAGACACAATTTCACTATACAAAATAGTAGGAATTTGAGAACGGTTGTTAGTATTATCTCCAAATTAGTTGTTTAGATTACCGGATATAAAGATACAAAATTGGAAAAAAGAGACAAAAAGAAAAAAAATAAACAATAACCTCTCCTTTCATTAGATCAGCAGAAATCATCAGTATAATTACCCAAGCTATCATGTATATATACATGAATTTATCTTTTTCCCTTTTTTCTTTTGTCCTTTTCCTCATCCCAGTTTTTCCTTTCCATTAAACATATTCTTTTCTTTTGAAGGTATCTATGGTACCTTTTAGACTTTATTTACTCTTTCAGGTTCTTACACTAGCAAGAAACATGTGGGTCTGATTAATTTCACCTATAACTATGCAACTGGCTGCATCTACATACCTATAAACAGCTTGAGTTTAACTTTTTATATAGTGGAGTAATACTCCATTGTGTACAAATATTACATCTTGTTTATCTATTACTATCCAATATTTTATCATTGATTGGCATTTGGGTTGTTCACAAGACTTAGCTATGACAAATCACACCGCTATAAACAAGGGCACGTATGAATCACTGTGGTATGATGTTTTTAATTCATTTGGTAAAATATCTAGCAGGGGAGGAGCTAGGTGGAATGGGACCTCAAATCCTAGTTTTTGAGGAATCTGCACACTGATTTCCATAGTAGTTGTACCAGTTTGCACTCTTACCAATAGTGGAGAAAGGTTTCTTTTTCCCCACACCCCTGCAGCATTTGTTATTGGCTGACTTTTTTATGTTAGCCATTCTTTCTGGAGTATGATGAGCTCTTAGTATTGTTTTAATTTGCATTTCTTGAATGACTAATTATATTAAACATTTTTCATATAATTTGCCATTTGTATTTCTTCATTTATGAAGTATATATTTATGTAAGATACCCATTTTGAGATTGGGTATTGGAATTTGGGGGTTTGATATTTTTAATTCTTTATGTGTCTAGATAGGCCCTTTGTCTGAGGGACGGTTGGTTATAATTTTTTTCCAATTCATGGATTTCCATTTTACCTGATTGGTGATTTCTTTTGATACGTAGAAACTTTTCTAAAAGAAGAGATCCCAACTGTTGATTTTTTTAAGTGTTTCCCATGAAGTCTGATTTTTGTCCATTAACTCTCTACCTATCTCCATGTCTTCAAGATTTCTACCTAATTTCTCCTCCAGAAGATTTATTGTTTTGGTTTTAATATTTAAGGCTTTGATCTATTTTGACTGTAGTTTTGTGCATGGAGCAAGGAATATTCAGGAAATTTCCATTTCCTGAAAACTTCTTTGATCTCTTTTTGGAGAACTATAATTTTCATTGCATAAATCTTTTACTTCCACTGTGAGAATGATTCCTAAGTTTTTCTTTTGTTTTTGATGTTATTGTGAAAGGCATGGTTTCCCTAATTTCATTCTCAATGCATTTGATGCTTGTTTATGGAAATGCTATTGATTTTCAAGTGTTGACTTTGTATCCTGCTGTGCTACTGAATTTTTTTATTAAATCTACATGTCTTTTGGTGGATTTTTTTGGGTCTTCTATGTAGAATACCATGTTATGTTCAGATAATAAAAATTTCACTTCTTCCTTTCTAATCATTATTCCTTTTTTCAGTTTCCTAATTGCTCTGGCTTCTGTTTAACTGTATTGAACAAGAGTGGTGACAATGGACATCTGTAGTGGATTTCTAATTGGTGATCGACTTATTACACCCAGCTGAATTGAACTAGTGCAGTTTTGGGTGTGCGAGGCCCACTGGAGGTTTGTTGCCAGCAGCATGAAAGACAGAACAGCAGAAGCTGTTGGAATGCATTTAGGGATTCTATTTGGAGAAGCTGTTGGAAGTTGTTCTCTTGGGCTGTTCTGTTCAGTGAACTTGTGATGCTGGCTTTCCCAGTGAACTTGGCTGTTCTTGTTGGAGGAAAATCTTTGGACCTACCTTGTTGTTGCTGAGAATGGCTATGGCTCAGTTTGAGGGAGCTGTGTTCTTCATCTTGAGCATTGCTTCCTGGCTCCAGAGGGGAAGATTGTGCACTGCCAGGCGTTGTGGAGAAACTTGTCACATTGGCTTTCCTGATGGGAACTTAGTTTACTCATCCCTAAAGGAGGTCAAGACCTAACTGTTGCTGAGGATGGCTGTGATCCTTTTGGGGCTTCTCTGGTGCTTACATTGAATATTACTTCCTAGCTCCAGTTCAGTTCTCTTAGCTTGCTAGCACAGATAGATCCCTCATTCTGCTAGCATAGATTTCTGAGCCTCCACCCCTGACCTTTGAGCCTTTCCAGCATAGATCCTTGAAATGTGCCTTCATGAAATATTGTTGTGGGATCTAGGCCTCCTGTTAAAGGCATTGTTATGAGCTCTAGGATTTTAGTTGGACTCATGCAAGATGTCAGGATCCAGGCATCCAGCTGGATACATTATAGTATTTAGTTTACAGACAGATTTCCTGCACTTCTTGTATATGGTACTTTGGGTAATTCCATATGAACTAATATTATAAAGTGTGTCCTGTATTATATTGTTCCCCTCGCAAAAGCCCCAAACCATTATTGTCTTCTGTTGATTTTAAAGTGAAGGCTTTCTTTTTTGTCCATTTAATATGATGTTGGCCCTTGGTTTCTCATAGATGGATTTTATAAGGTTGAGATAAATACCATATCTTCCAGTTGTATGCAGTGTTTGTAGCATGAAGGAGTGTTGGACTTTGATAAAAGCTTTTTCCGCATCTATTGAGATGATCATGTGATTTTTGTCATTGGTTCTGTTGATGTTTTGCACGTAGTGAACTATCCCTGCATTCCTATGATGAATTCTACTTGGTTGTGAAGTATAAATTTCTTGGTGATCTGCTCCATGCTGTTTTCCAATATTTTGAACATTTTTGCATCTATGTTCATTATGGAGATTGGCCTATCATTCTCTTTTTCATATGGATCTTTCTCTGGTTATAGAATCAGAGTTATATTTGCCTCCAGGAATAAGTTTGTGAGAATCATTTCCCTTTCAATTGCACTGAAGAGTTTGAGACTAGGTGGTTTTAAATATGCTCCAAATTTCTTATAGAACTCAGCTGTGGATTGATCAGGACATAGGCTTCTCTTTGTTGGTAGGTTCTTCATTACTTTTTCAATTTTATTCACTGATAGTGGGGTATTCAGAATTTTTGTATCTTCTTGATTCAGCTTTGGTAGTTTGTATGTATGTAGTAATCTGTCTATTTCTTTTGTGTTTCCATCCTGTGAGAGTTAAGATTTTGGAAATGGGCATTGATGATTGTCTGAATTTATATAGGGCCTATAGTAATTTCACCGTTTTCATTCCTTATTGCATGAATTTAAATTTTTTTTTTCCTTTTTATGATAAGATCATTTAGGGAGTTTTCAATTTTATTAATCCTATCAAGGAACCAACTCTACAATTCATTAATTTTTGTATTGTTTTCCTCATCTCTACTGTATTTATTTCTGCTCTGATCTTTATAATATCCAGCTTTCTTTGAGATGTGGACTTGACTTTCTCTTCTTTTACAGGAGCTTGAGGTGTAGCATAAAATTGTTTTTTTGGCTCATATTGTTTTTCTGGTGTGTGAATTTCCTACTATAAATGTTCCTCTTAAAACAGATTTCATTTAATTCCACTGAATCTGGTAAATTGTATATGAATTTTCATTCAGTTGTTAATGTTGTTTAATTTTTTTTTTAATTTCATCTGTGACCCATTGATTATTTGGGAGAGTGTTATTTAATTTCCATATGTTTATGGAGTTTTTGTATTTTGCTTTGTCAATAATTTCAAGTTTCATTACGCTATGGTCAGATAATATACATGAGATAGTGTCTGCTCTTTGCATTTACTTAAGCATTCTCTGTGTGGTAGTATAAGGTCTATTTTGGAGAACATCTCATATGCAGTTGAGAATAATGTGTATTCTGATGTTATTGGGTGGAACAACCTGTGAAGTTTTACCAAGTCTATTTCTATACATGTTTCATTTAGTTGCTAATTTTGTGCCTAGTTGATCTATCTCTTTGCATCAGTGGGGTCTTAACTTCCCCCATTACAACTGTGTTATTGCTTATTTGCTTTATCATGTCTCTTAAAACCTGTCCTATATAGTTGAGTGCTTCTACAATGAGTGGATGTATATTTATGATTGTTATTTCTTTCCCTTGCAGTTGTCCCCTCACAAATATGTAGTGACCTTGGTTTAATCACTCTTGTTTTTAAGTTCACATTGTTAGAAACCAAAATCACTACCCCTACGTTTTCACAGGTTTCTATTGCATGGAGTATCCTTTTCCATCATTTAACTTTCAGTCTATGAATTTCCTTTTGTGATAAATTTGTTTCTTGTATACAGCATATTGTTGGGTTTTGTTTCATAATCCACTGTACCAGTCTGTTTCTTTTGATTAGTGAATTGATAGTTATAATTGATATGTATTGGCTTATCTTTGTCATCTTATTTGCCACTATAAGTTCCCTAGTTTTCCCCTCTATTTAGTTGCTTGCTCTGCTTGATGCTTCCCTTCTGTTGTTGTTCTTGAAGTTGCAGTCATTTTTGTCTCTTTTTAGAATATCTGTCTGTATTATTTGTAGGGCAGTTTGATGGCCATCAATTTCTTTATTTATTCTTTGCCATGGAAGTATCTTATCTCTCCAATAAATTTAATAGTTTTTCAGTGTACATTAGGCTGGGCTAGAAGTTGTTTTCTTTCAAGACTTGTAATATTTTAGGCTCTTGATTTGAGGGTTTGTGTTGAGGAATTTGCTGTGATTCTTATGGGCTTTCCATTATTTATCATGTTACTTTTCTCCAACAGGTTTTAGTATTCTGTTATTTTGCTGACTTTTAGCTATCTTGATTATTATGTGTCTGTGTGTAGATTTATTTGTATTATGGCTAATTAGAATTCTATATGCCTCACTTACTCTATGTCAGATTATTTTTCTATGCTGGGAAATTGTTCTGCTACTACTTCTGCAAATAGCCTTTTTATATCATTGTGTTGACTTGCTTTTTCTTTGATACATATAAGTTTTATATTGTTTTTTCTTTTCATCATCTTGCATCTGTTGCCTTGTTATTTCTTCATTCCTTAATATATTTAAGAGATCTTTCCTTTCATGTTTAGTAGATGTAATGCTTTGTTTAAGGTATAAAATTCTATTCTCATTTTCATTCAAGTCTTTTTACCAGCTTCAATGATTCCATATTTGTTATTTGTTTGTCTCTGTTTCATACATTCTAGTTCTTCCTCTATTTTTTGTTTCTTCTATAGCCTCATGGGGTTGTTTCTTTACTACAGTTGTTATTATTTTAGAAATTTGAATTGGGTAACTTTCACGTTCTTTCATAACCTTGTCTCCTGCACTTGTTCGGGGTGAACTGGGGGTCTGAGTTTGCCTTTTTTTCCCTCGGTTTGGACACTTTTTGAACTCTCAATGTTCACCCAGACTTAGAAATGATGGCTATGGGTGAGTGAGCAAAGTTCTCACCATAGTGGGAGGGCAAGATAGGACACACCAAGGGGCCTGCTACTGGTGGGAGAGGCAGCCCTAGCTTGGCCATAGCTTAACCATAGCTCAGCTGACCTCTGGCAAAAGTGAGGGGAGGGGTAACAGCAGGGCTCACCATGTCCCTGTAGGTGTCCTGTGTCCATCTGAATTCTAGAATGGTGTGATCAACAGCCACAGCTCAGCTGAAATCCAATGATAGTTGGGAGGAAGAACCCATGATTGGGTTTTACTGAGGAAAATTTCACCATGGCTGTGATGAATTCTAGGATCTGAAACAATTCTTCAGTGCTTATTTGGAAATGAACACACACACACACACACACACACTGATATTATTTTTTTTTAAAAAAACCAATTAAGAGGACATTTTTAATTATCAATACATTGCATATTGTTATGTTTTAGTGGTTATTCACAATACAAGTTGCAGACATGATATCCTATTCAAATGATATTAGTACAAATTTTTCTTCTCACTGAATTAAGAAAAAGTAGCTGCAGATCTATCCTAACAATTTTGTAGATACAGATAAAAATTGGTCCTTTGTATCCTGTTTATTTATTTATTTTTATTTCTGTTATTCCATACTTTTATTGAGAAACAAATAGCAATGAGACAGTTTCAAACCAAATTGGTGGACAGTTTCAATAATCAACACATTGCATGCATTTTTCCTAGTGGTTAATTGCTGTACAAGATGCACACTTGATATCCTATTTACAAACACCATTAGAACAAATCTCTCTATTCATTAAGGGAATGTAAATATATATCTATCCTAACCACTTTGAATACACACATACAAAATGTACATTCATCTGTATCCCCTTTTTTTTCTTAAGTTCCATCATTTAAATATTATAGGTGTGTAAACTCAGCAAAATATTC
>NDGM011158666.1:0-10471 GCA_002564305.1 Octomys mimax | reverse complement strand
ACACTTTTGACAGGCATATACATTTATCACAGGGAATTTGTACCAGTACATTATAACATCATAAAGCCGCCTCCTCCTCCTCCTCCTCCTCCTCCTCCTGCTTTTCCTCTTCCTCCTCCTCCTTCTTTCTCTTCTTCCTCTTCGGGGATGTTGGGTACCAGCAATCAAACTCAGGACCTTGTACTTGCCAGCCAAGTACTGTTGCTGCTGAGCTATATCCCCAATCTTTTAAAAAAATGCTTTCTCCCTCCCTTTCCTTCAATTCTTCTTCTCCTCTCCATTTAGAAAATTTTGTTTCTATTGTTTTCATTCCACTTAGAAGTTTTCTTTATCTCTATTCCTTTGTTTACTCCTTCGGGCATCTCACACAAGAAAAACAATGTGATATTTAAACATATGTGTCCAATTTATTTCACTTAAAATTATGCTCTCAATGTACGTCCATTTACCTAAACATCTCTCAAGTGTATCTTTCTTTGTGGCAAAGTAATAGTCTATTGCATTTAAAAACCATATTTTCTTTATCCATTATCTATTGATGGTCATATAGACTGTTTCTAAGATTGTACTAGTACAAACTGTGCTGCTGTAAACATAGGTGTGCATATACTGCTGTGGTATGGTGCTTTTAATCCTTTAAGGAACATATCAAGAAGAGAAATGCTTTTAATTCTTTCAGGAACATACCAACAAGAGAATAGCTGGGTCAAAGAGGATCACTAGTTTTAGTTGGTTTTTTTTTTTTTGCTTGAGGAACCTCCACAGGGATTTCCACAGAGGGTCTACCAGTCTACACTCCCACCAATAGCGGAAGACTGTTCCTTTTCCCCCACAGCCCTACCAGCGTTTGTTATTGGGTGATTTCTTGATTTTTAGCTGTTTTTTCTGGAGTGAGATGGAGTCTCAGCGTTGTGTTCATTTCAAGCCTCAAATTTCTGTCTTGCTGAAGTAGGAGGGCGGGCAGGTGAAGTAGGTGTTGATGTCACTCTGGTCCAGGGAGCACAAATGGAGTGTCATGTCCTCAGGGGCCTGCTTCACCACTGGAGGGGGGAATGAATCACCTGTGGGGCTTTGGGTGGACACGGCTGCTTCTGGGTTAAAAAGTCAGTGTTTTTGTGTTATTAAGAAGATAACAGTTAAAGCCATGTTTGCCTTAGATCATTTAGAGAGAGTTGGTAGTGACAAGAGCAGGAGGACAAGCTTGTGCTAAGGAAAGAGAAGAGAGAAAACTGCCAGGCAGTAGTAGCAGGCGCATCTGGAAAAAAGAGGAGGCCTTACTGTAAAAACTAGAACAGAGAGTTAGAGGCTCCAATGATATTTTGGTTGAATGCTACCCTTTTACAATATGTACTTCGCTTTGTAAACTAAGTGTCAATAACCTTTGTTTGTCCTTGTAAAGAAAAATGTAAGTAAATCCACTTCCTATTACCGATAGATAATATTTCTCTCTTAGGCTGTGCTCCTACAGCAGGGCTTTTGTCAGGTATTGGAAAGCTGCTTAGACCCAGCATCACCAAAGCAAAGCAAAGAAATATTTCTCTTCGGGCTGCATGCAAGGAAGAATGAACAAAAGAACTTTCTGTAGTTCATGTTCTTGAATATAAATCACAGTACTTCCTTTCAATTCCAAAGGAAAAGGTACTCGTAGTGAACCCGTGCATTTAGTGTAAGTCAGTGCACTAACAAGTGAAGTTTGACTTTTGAAAAGAATAGAAGAACTGAGAGCAGAAGTTACCTTTCTAATTTCCTACATACTTCTGACAGTACCAAGCAAATAACAAAGCAGAAGGCACAAAACCAATGCTGTTTATATTTGGAAGATGTATACACGAGATGATATGATCTGAACCACACATACAACGTTCCTTAAAAATTCATTGCTTGCTTTGGTCTGAGACTCTAGAAGTTAGGCTTGACTGTGCTTCTTATGCCTCAAGTTATTTCAAAGATCTTGTAAATAATAAATCCAGTCATTTATTTACTGATTCTTTTAACAATAAGCTGATGGTTACACGCATTCCTGGGGCTCCGGAGCTGGCATCTAAGAACTATCAAGAGAGAAGGTCTAGTGCAAGAGTCTCGTCTTGGGTCACGATGATGCTCCCTTCACACCGTGGAGCTGAGCAACTGATACAGCGTCATAGCGAGCGCTCTCCCTCTAAATAGTAAAACAAATGAGTAGTCTACCAGGTGTATTAAATACAGAACTAGAAGACTTGGCTTAAACCCCACTGGGTTACTTCATTTAGCCTCTCAGAACTTGTTTCCTCATAGCTAGAAAGACAAAATAATACCACCTCTAAGAGATGCTCTACTGATGAAGGCTTATTGAGAGTGGAGGGCTATGAAGTATTACTATGAAAATATTTATTAGCACTGATATTTAAAATATTTGTATTTTAAAAATGATCCTATGAAAATAGTTTTTCACTTAGGAGAATGGCAATGTTAAAAGTGAATTTTCAAACATGAACTAAATACTTTAAGTTATCTTTTCTAGTAACAACATTAGCAGTGTAAATATTCAGTAATTCCATTTACTGGTAATTCTTCCTATTCTAAATCCTACAGATGTAAGTGTTCAAAAGTAATGGCAACTTTCATTTAAAAATGGCAAACTAGGGGCCGGAGAGACAGTTCAGTAGAATAAGCGCTTGCCTGGGCCTGGGTTCAATCCCTGGTTCCGCCAAAAAAAAAAAAAAAAAAAAAAGAAAAGAAAAGAAAAACACTGTGTACATCTCTCTTGTCTTCCTAATAAGACGTAAAACTACATAAACTAAAGAATAAATCTGTAACTTCCCTGGTGCACAAGGAAGACAGCCAAGAGTAAAGAATGTTTGCAGCTTCAAGAATTTGCATTTAATTTCAAGAGGACAGAAGAACAAACACATACCTTGGTCTATTTTCCAGCAGACCCAGAAAATAACCTGTAAAGGAAAATAAAACTGAGTGATTTCCTCCAAATCATCTTAGAAAAATTTTCTTAATTGTCAGGCAGAAGACTGATTCCATGCAGTATATCCTCAAAGACTTGAAAGCACATCTTTTTGAACATGGTGAGGCGGTCCTGGGCACAGGGGGAGAACAGAGAACCTTCTAGGACCTGTAACAAGGAGGACAAGAGAAATGTTATTTAAAAGACCTTCAAGGGCTCAGTATAGGATGAGAAACTACAGCACAGAGCTTCTCACCTTCTCCAGTGTGACACTTCCGTCTAGATGATGTTTTTATTGTAGACGATTGGTTTGTGCATGCTAGGCTATTTAACAATATTTTTGGTCTATAAGGACTAGAAGCAGCAATCTCCTCTTCCATCAAACCAATTATGACAAATGAAAATATTTCTAGTGATAGTATGGGGAAGAAATCCACCCTCAGACCACCTCCATTGAGAAGCACTGATTTAGCAAATCATATGGATCCAGGACCCACCAAGCCATAACCTCCCTTGTTCTTTCTTGAGTATTTGTGAAGGTCCTTATTTAGTTCGTTAATTCTGTCCAAGCTCTTTGAGGGGAAAATCCTCTCACACAACCTTCAATGCAGGGAAGTATCTTTTATTATTTTTTCTATTATTTTTATACTACACGTTGCCAGTTTTCTCCATTTGGAATTCCAAAGGAATGCTGTGGGACAAGATACTATTTTATGTTCACTTTTTCCTCTTTTTTTACCTATTCTTTTATTTTAATTTTTGCTTTATACTTTGGAAAATATATTCTGTTTTATCTTTTGCATCATTATCTTAGTCTTTGCTTAGGTCTAGTCTATTAATCAGCTTTTATAATAAAATGTTTTCTTCTGGTAATTAAGCACTTAATGCATAACTTTTTTTTTTTTTTTTTTTTAACCTGGGATTGAACTCCAGCCCTTGTGCTTGCCAGAGAAGTACTTATTCCACTGAGCCATCTCCCTGGCCCAATATATTTGAATTCTCTTTTTTGGAGCAACACAACCAGTTCTTCTGTGAGGAATGTGATCATCCATTAAATCTGTATAAGCAGTAATTTAAAAAAGTTTGGAGTTCTCCCGTTTCATGTATCCTATGTGTTTTTCAGACTTCTGTGTTTAGACGTTCAATTTATTCATATTGATCTTTCTCTTACACGCTTTTGTCTTTTGTCACATGTTTCATTGTCCTGCTCTAAGCAGGACACTTGTTGGTCGGTAGTGCGAATTTCCACTGTGGTAATCTTAAGTACACGTCCTGAAAGGATCTCTGTCCTGATGGCTGGACTATTGTGGGCCAGATGTGAGCATGTCACTAAGAGAAGAGGGCCGACATGCAGACTTCCTCTTAGACATGGTAGGCAGGAGGGCACACAGGCAGTTTAAGAAATCTTACACTTGGTTTAAAAAAAAGGAAACAAGTGAAAACACTACTCCAAGGGCAGAGATCTCCGAGTATGTATCACTCTCAGGAAGTTTCTTTCCTTTTTATAAAAACTTCGTCTTCATACACTGTGGAAGTTATTCATTTTTTTTTCTTTTTTAGGATTGCTGTCTCATTCATTGATATTCAGTTCATACATTCTCTGCAAGGATCTTGCAGTCTGTCTTTAGAACAGACTACAGACTTACCCTAGAAACAAACAACTGCAGGTGATGGCCCAATAGAGTGAGGATCGAGAGGTATTTTGGCTCCAGTTCACTTACAAGGACATACTAAATCAAATTATCCTAACTCATTTACTTGATTACTTGAAATATAAATGTATTTTTAACTAGTTATAAACAAATGTGATCAATAACCTAATAATGAGGCTAAAAACAGCCAATTGCTTCTTTATCCCTGTGCTGTTCAAATCTGAATTTGGAAATTTTTTTGCCTTCCTCTAGGAAGCAAGTTCTCAAAAAAGTATTTTTATTTTTAAATTTGTGGTCTGTACGTTTCTTTGTTTTGGTTTCCTTATCTTCCCATTTACTTTCTATTTGTAAAATAGTCTCCAACATTTTGGTTTCTTGCTCTGGTTTTAATTTTAACTTGGTTTTCTCTTCTCTATCATTGTTATATTTGGATTTTTTGGAGAAAATGTATGTAATGGTTGTAATTTGCCCCAGCAAATCAACCTCGTCAGATCTCTCATGTTCTTAGAACAACTTTCCCATTGCAGCCCGTGTGGTTCTAACTGTATCTTTCCTGAGCAATTAACCCTGGCCGAAATGCTATAGTGTTTTGCCAAATATTTTCTATCCTTTGAGGTCCATATTAAATGTAATTTCTTTAAAAACTCAGCTTGAAGGCCCGGCCTGATAGCTCAGCGGACTAAAGCACTTGCTAAACAGAGTGTAGCGGCAGGGGTTCGATCCCTGGCCTGCCGTGCCTGCCCCACCCCCTCAGGGCGCACTGAGACAGCGATTGAGACTGAGCATGGTGGCACACAGCTGTAATCCCAGCACTCGGGAGGCTACCACAGGCGGATCACTATGAGTCCGATCTACCGCAGTGAGCCCCTGTAGACTTTGTAGACCCTATCGTGTATATATAGAAAAAACAAAACAAAACAAACAAACAAACAAAAAAACCCAATCCTCAGCTTGGTGTACATTTCCCTCCAATTAATTATTTTTTCAGTTGAACCAATATAACACCATTTCTTATATATTTACCATTTATCATACCTGCATTTTTTTTTTTTCCACAGTGGGGGATTGAACTCAGGCCCTTGTACTTGCCAGGGAAGTGCTTATTCTACTGAGCCATCTCCCTAGTCCCCCTGCATTGTTCCTTAACTTTAGTTACTTTATAAGATCTCTGCATAACATACTTCTTCAAAGGATTTCTGTCCTTCCAGAAGAAAGTGTTTCGTTAGAAATTTCTAAGTATTGTTATAAACCTCAAAACCTTAGTAGTCTGTAACTCTGAAAATCAAATTTCTTTCAAAAATTACATAATTATGTTATGTCATTTACTATGAATTTTATTGCTACTGAAAAATTACACCAATGATCAATATATTTAACCTTTTTTTCTGGGGGAATTAGCTCATCTAGTTCAGCTGACTTACCTTAGATGAAACACATTTTTAAAAATATCTGAGGTATTTCTGTAGTCTGTGTTCTGATTGATAAGAAATAATCCATAGAGAAGCATAATTACATTTGAAGAATGATATAAGAGTAATATATAAATGTTTCACCTTTTCAAAAAATTGTATTACTTTTTTTACAACAGTAATATATAAATGTAAAATTCCAAAATATAAGTGAATTATTGTAAATGGTAAATAAAACATCTATTGAGAAAGACTTAATTATGCTTTTATAGGATTGCTGGGATTTGGGATTTGGATTTTAAACCTTCCCTAAGCACAGCATTCATTTCAAAAAGAACAATAAGAAGAAATAAATGTATATTTGAAGCTTATATCTCCATAACTTTTTTTTTCCTTTCCTTTTTTTTTTTTTTTTTGTATTTGGGATGGGGTCTACAGGGTCTAGAGGGTCTCATTGCATAGATCAGACTCATAGTGATCCTCTTGTTTACAGCCTCTCAAGCACTGGAATTACAGGTACACACCACAATGCCCAGTCTCAATCGTAGTCTCAGCACGTCCCAGGGGCTGGCCTGGCACAGCAGGCCCGGGGATTGAACTTCTGGCCCCTGTGTCCATCTAAGCAGGCCCTTTAATCCCCTGAGCTCTTTGGCCAGTCCTATTAATTTTTACATGTTGACGAACCAGATTTTTCCAAGTTACTAGTCTAAAGTGAATATTTAGTAAATGGCTTTGGATGTATCAATCCCTATCTCTTTAACACTGCTGTAGTTGACCATGTGACTGCCCCTTAGCGAGGTCATAATCACAAGAGTCCACAGGTGGATTCACCTTCCTCAAGAGCTTTAATAAGAGACTTTGTGCAAACATTAAAGTAAAGAATGATTGAATTTCCTCCTTAGATATTTGGCATCCAGGCGTTGAGGACCATAGATCCCTCAGAGTCTGCCTTAGAAGTGAATGGTGACAATATACAGTAACCTTGTGGCCTAGTTAGAGTGGTGATGATGTGTCAGTGGAAGTAGGTGATTTAAAAAATGACAGAATGAGAATATGTAAGTAGGAAAACACAGAAAAAATATAGTGGGAAAGGCAAGTTTTGCAAAAACAGTTATCATGATTTCTGTACTTTCAGTCCCAGGTCACAAGAAGACCAAGTGTACTTCATTATGTGTTCTAGGATTTTTAGATATTTTAATATTCTTCAGTGAACCTTTCTCTTTTCCAATTAATTTGATTGGAGTTTGACTTTTTGCAAACAAAAAAGTCTTGATTTAGTTTGTTCACAGGTAGTGACAATGTGGCTGGCATTTATTTCAAAAAAGAACAATAAGAAGGAACAAGTGTATATTTGAAGCTTCTACGTCCATAACTTTTCTGCGTTCTTAGGATGCAGTCCTAAACATGAGGACTACCACATGCTAAGGGGAATAAGGCACCCAATATTACACAGTGTAATAAAGTGATGTACATAAACCAAATGCTTTGGTAACTGGCCAAGAAGTGATAATACTGAGCTCATTTTAAAATTGATTTTAGAGAAGCAGACACTTTTACTAAAAAGGAAATAATACTTAACTAGAGTTACAATGAAATGTAAGCTTAGCTACTAAAAAACTTACAGGAAATGTCAAGTTTTTTCTTACTCTTTTATTTGTCTCCGATTTACCCCAAACAAAAAACTGGGTCAGTTATGGGGCTATAAGAATTCTCTGTATTTCGGTTTTGTATTTTACATAATTATGTTTTAGAAAATGGAACATGTTGAGATATAAAAATATAATGCGTTTTTTTCTGGAATCTGGAGAAGGAGATTTTTTTCCCCCTCTCTGAGTAAATGTGATAAAAGTAGGTAAAAAATTTTAGAATTAATATGTAGAAAACATGCATGGACTGCCCATCAGCAAACTAGACAAAACCAACAGCACTTAAGAGTATACACATGAGTTTATTTAGTTGCTTGATTTCCTGTTCTTTTACTGGCAAAAATTGGGGTCAGTCTTTGGATTTTCCCTAAGATTCCTTCACCATGTGTTTAAACATGTTTTGGTGAAAGGTTGTTAGCTTTGATTAAGAAGACATTTAATTATGAGAGTAAGATTCAGCACAGGCATATTAAAAAGTAGAAAGCATAGAAATTTGCTCTTGTGCAAATCTTTAAAAATCCAAAGGCCATCTCTGGGTTTTAGACCTACATATATCACCCAAAGTCCTCTGGAGGATTTTAACTTTATAGGGTTTTCATAAGAATGAGTCTAGTTTCATTTCTGAACATGTAAGTGACTGCTGTTCCCTGGTCCTTCATTTTTTCCTTCTTTTTTTGTTCAGTTTGATGAGATGTGTTACTTATCACAAAGTCTGTTTTCTTGAACTGCAAGATAATCTCATTGTATGTCAATCTTCTGTTCTTTTTTATTAGATATCAACAGAGTATTGAAGAAGTCTATTTTTCTTTCTGAGTGCATTAAGTGGTTTATTGTTAAAGCAAAGAAGTATGTCAAAAATATCCCCAAACACATTTATCTAGAATAAATGGACTGATCAAATGATAATTATATTTTTTAATCTCTCTAGTTGTAAAACTACATAATAGTATGTCTATATAGTTAAGCCAAAGACTGAATTATGAGTTATACATAATCCTCAGTAATATTAGAAAATAAACCAACTGACCTAAGTGATTCATATACTTCCCACCTTCCTCCTTCTCCAAGCTCTAGAAGATTGGTGAGAAGATCTTTAATTTGGGTGAATATGTGATAATATTTTTTCAGTTTAATAATTTAGCCTTTGATAAAATTTAGGCCTTAAAGCCAAAATTTCATTTTATAAATCAAAACTGCAAGAAGTTTAATATGGATTGCAAGTATTTAACATCTTAGAAACAATATAGCTTTGAAATAAGTTCTACAGAAAGATGCTACATATTTATTAGAATCATTTATTCCAAGTGCAAGTTCAACCTTTCCACTCCATGCACCCTTTTCAATGTGCCTTTGCTTCTTCTTCCACCAAGATGTGAAATCTATTTCCTGTTTCTTTGACTTTGGCCCTGTGAGTTCTTTTGACAAATGTTAGTGTATGACTTTTAAGGATTAGTACATAAGCCTTAGCCCTTGCTTTCACTCCTCTGATAGATAGCCACCATGTAATGAAGTTGATCCTATTCTATTGCAAAAGGCATGTGAGAAAACACCCTTGGGAATGAGTGGCCAGATGGAGGAAAAAAGAGAACTCTCAGCTGACAGCTGCCCTCCCACACCTGCTAGAAATATGAAGAAAGCTCTGGTGAGTACTCCAATCCTAGCTGAATTCCCAGCCAAATGACCATTTGAGAGCCACCAATCAATACCACATGGAGCATAAAATCAACCCATAAAACTACAAGAAATAAAAGATCAATGAACACTCAGAATGAATTTATTATACAGCAATAGATAATATAGTCTTACTACATTTGCATTTAAATATTTAAGGATTAGAAAGTGGACATGACAAAAGTGCAATTGAAAATTGCTGTGTAACAAGTAACAAGTTGATAAGTGTAATGAAATACTTGCATATATTAGGTGCTCAACATATATTTATGGGATCAGTGAAGGAATGGTTTGTGAGCATTTCAACATTTTTATGGCATATCCTAGTATTTGAAAGAAACTGTCTTTGAATTTAAGCAGCATGACAGTTATTTTAACTGATGATGCTATGGATGCAATTTCTGGTATAATAAATAATCGATTAAGTACCAATTTGTGAAGATCTAAAAAATGCAAACAAGGTTCACCATTACTTATGGAATGACCTGCAAAAATGTCATGAAGATATTTCCTGGACTTCTGTAATGCAGAAAAGGAATAATTGTTTCATTCACATGTGCTAAGGGATAGAAACCATATAAGAAAATGTCTTAGGTTCCTGTGTCTCTAATTTCCTGTGTATTGTGGTAAGCAAAGAGCAACATTTTAGACTTGAGATTTCCCCAACGTGGCAGTGTTCTCAATTCACTCTCCAGTGCTGAAGGAAGCAGTTAAGAAACCCATGGGGCTCCCCAAGAAGGGAATATAAGCTGAGATCCCCATCAGAAATGGGGACATCCAATAGGAATTTACCTACTTCCAAAGGGGATGTCCCTTCCCACCTGGGGAATACCTAGAGCACTGCTGCTCTCCTCTTTCTGAACCTCTAAACCAATGGGGTATTTGTGGATATGCATGGAGTTTTCTTTAATATGTGATGGTGACTAACTTCTGAGGATCACTGTTTCTTCTTTGGTTTCAGATGATTACATACCTGGTTGTGGATTTGACTATATTACTCATCCTCTGGTTCCACTATATGGCCCAGCACATGTCATTGGCCAGCCCTGATTTATTTATTTATTTATTTATATTAATTTTATTCAAAAAAATAGGAATGAGACAGTTTCAAAACAGGTTAGTAGGACAGTTACAATAATTAGTACATTGCATATTGTT
>NDGM011158651.1:0-19462 GCA_002564305.1 Octomys mimax | reverse complement strand
AAGGCTGGGCAGTGACTCTGTGACAGCAGACTACACCAAGAAGGCTGGGCAGTGACTCTGTGACAGCAGACTACACCAAGAAGGCTGGGCAGTGACTGTGACAGCAGACCTCACCAAGAAGGCTGGGGCAGCGGCGCGCTCTGCGACAGCAGACTACACCAAGAAGGCTGTGGCAGCGGCACGCTCTGCGACAGCAGACTACACCAAGAAGGCTGGCGCAGTGACTCTGTGACAGCAGACTACACCACGAAGGCTGGGCAGTGACTCTGCGACAGCAGACTACACCAAGAAGGCTGGCGCAGCGGCGCGCTCTGCGATAGCAGCCTCTTGGGAGCCTAACACAGGACAATTGCAAATATGAAGGCAGCTTGAGCAACTCAGAGATACTCGAAGGTTTAAAACCCAAAGTGGTACTGCGCCACAGCAGTGAAGCCTTGGAGCCATAAGACCCTCACTTTAATCTCCTGGACCAGCACAGTAATAAAAAGAAAACAATTATGACATATTATGCACTCAGTAACAGGATTTGACCAACTACTTTTACTTTTCTGCAATTAAAGAATTGGCCAAAATAAAACTTAAAATAGCAGAAATGCTTCCAGAATTTAAAAAGATGTCATCAAACTGGCAGTTTCATGGCGTGCAGAGCAGCAAGACTGCCCACACTGAGACCCGAGACCTCACCTGCAACCACACAAAGAGGCCAAACACCTGTCTAGAGCTGAAAATGGAAATACAAAGCCAAGAGGCTACAAGGGCAGCAGAAGGCCCAGCCAGAGCAACACAGGCTTCTCGGTGACTATACCCTCTGGGGTGCTGAGGGAGCAGCTGGACTTACATCTTCCAGTCGAGTGCCTCATCCAATTCTATGTATGACCCTGCACGTATCAGTGTGCAGTGTCTCTCAGCATTTAAAGTACTTCCTAGGACCTGCTTACATACCAGACACACATTTAACCCCTTGTGTGGCCTGGAAGACAGCCAAGGTCAAATGTGCTGAGTGGGGTCTCCCCTGCTGGTCTGAGGTCCTTCACTGTTGGGTCTATCAAGGAACCTGGGTAATGCTGATGGTTTCTTAGGGGCAACTTTAATACCTTAATACAATTTCTTTACAGAGAACAAAAACTAAATCGTGTATATCATGGAGCATACCTAAGGTTGGATGCAAATATTATTACTGTTTTAATGCGTATTTAACAGGGATCCTTGGTGGATGATTACAGAGGAGTTTGAGGAGTATTTCCATATTTTTGCATAATGAGGCTTTTAGCTCAAATGTGGTATAAATATTATTTTCTTCTATTCCTTGAAATAACAGGATCTAGGCTCCTGCTACCTAAAACCTCACTACTTATTGTGTTACCAAGGATGGACTACTCAGATAATGATGACAGCATTTTGTAATTTTTCCAAAAGAAAGCTTTATTTCAGTGAATACTTAACTCGGAAAGAACCATCAAGGGACAGGCTCACTTGTGTTCCCAAAGATGCTGCATAACTGAAAATTGACAGGATTCAAGTGCAAGTGTCCCACAAGGGAAAATCCAGAATGAGTGTGGGGGGTGGCCAGGACTATGTTTGCAGAAATCACAACTCTTCAGACATTAGAAAGTGTTGTTATTTTAATTCTGTTTTATTTCTCAGCATTAACTCTAATCACCCAGATGCTCTCACATATACTGGCGGCAGAGTGCAACACCGTGGTTAAGCAAGGTTCTTCATGGAGTTCGCTTACAGCTAACATCTGTTCCCAGGTGACTAATGCACCTTTCAGCCTAGCCTAGCTCCAGGGCTGATTCTGTAGACCAACAGCATACCACAGAGCATGAGCCTCAGCCTCAAGCTTGGAAGCCAGGAACCCACTGCCACACTCCTCTCAGGCCTCCTGCTTCCTGGGGCCAGTACACCTATGATGCAGCACTTTACCTATCAGCTTTCAAACTGCAGAAGGTTGTGTTTGTTTTTGTTTAATTTACAGCACAGCATAAAGTACAGGAACCATTTCTTAAAAGTTTCTATTACAGCATCTCATAATTGTATGATGCTTTATTCTAACTTAGAAAGAAACTACCTAGGCACTCTTTTTCTTTGTATTTCATAGCAGGAAGACAAGAAAGCAAATGTAAATCTGATGAAACTAGAAAAAAATGGATGCAAAACCTCCATTTAGAAGAATGTAGATAAACTTAAAATACTAAAAACAAGTTTAAAATGGCTGCACTTCCCTCTTGAAAATAAAATCCTGATGCATGTAACATGGCTGACCCTTAAAAACATTATGCTAAGTGAAAAAAGCCAGACTCGATGGCCAGATGTTATAAGATTCCATTTACACGAAACACTCAAAATAGCCAAATACATGGACAGGAGATTCCTGGCTGCCAGAGGGAAGCAGGGAATGTCTACTAGTGGATACAGGATCGCTTTGGTAAAAAGATGTTCGAGAATCAAATACTGGCTTTTGTTCTTTCTGGGTATGGGGATTGAACTCAGGACCTTCTGCTTGACAGGCAGGTGCTTATGAAACTGAGCTACCTCCCCAGCCCAAATACTGTTGACAGAGCCCAAATACTGTTGACAAAAGTACAATTCTGTCAATACGCTAAAAATCAATGAACTGCACGTTCTGAAAGTAAAACATATGGTATGGGCCTGCCTCAATAAAGCTACTATTCCTGACTTACAAACATGCTAGTTACAAACCTTCAGTGTGCTGCTAATACTCACTTTTTGTCAGCTAACCTAGGAACAGTTCTTAGAATGGAACCCACTTGTAAGTCAGGACTTACTTTATTAAGAAATTGTTTTTAAGGGGACATCTCTGGAGGTAAAGGTAAGAGGGGACACCTGTCCTCTCTCTCTGGAGCTCCCTTGTACCCACCCCAAACCAAATGCCTGTATATCTGATCCCTCCCCAGCCCACCCCTAATCAGAGTAGAGCTTGAAAGGTCAGCAACTACCACAGCCCTCCGTCTCCAATCCCAGCAGGTGCACTTCACCACCACATCCTGGACCACAGCACCTTCCCTTTCAACACTTCTCAGGCTCCTTATTCCCACCAGGACAGAGCATGGCCCTACATCTCTGGCCTAAAATGTATAGGGCCCACTCTTCAGCTAGGTACGGACCTTGCCATGCATCCTACCCTCCAAAATATACCTGTGGTGCTGCAGTAGGCCAGACTTGGCTCTCCAAGCTGTGCCCATCTGGCTGACACAAACCCTCCATCTCCTGGCTCAGGACTCCCAGGCAGCCCCATCCACTGAGAATGGCTCCCAACAGCTGTGTCCTTGCTGACCTCTGTGCAGACTCCATTCCACCCCTGGTCTGAGCTGCTGCAGAGCCTGGGGCTCCCCTCCACATCTCCCACAGAACATGTGCAGCCCCATGTGCAGTCAACCGCATGGTAGGAACATGCCTACCAAGTGGATCCCTCACCCCATCCTATGTACATTTACTCTGCTAGGCAAATGACTCAAAGCAGGCTGGGTGGCCCCCAGGGTAAAGGCTGACACCAGTCTTCATTCCCTTCACAGCACACATGAAGTTCGCTGATAAACATAAGCTTGAGACAGGTACAGAACATGCAAGGTGGGAGATGGCAATAGGGGGCTGCCAAGCATGAGGGCTGTGCTTCAAGCCCCAAAGGACTTAGGGCACAGCTATAGCCAGCACTGAGGACAGGGTGGATAACAGCAAAGTTAAAGGTCATGGAAAACTGACTGAATTATCTCTGCCTGCACTCAGGGAGCACAAAACTCCAACTAATTACTTCTCTAACCGAACCTTTACCATTGTAAACCTACAAACCACACCAACTGGATAGCCAGGGACACCTGGACAGCCACCTGTGGGGAACACAATAGCCCCTGGGAAAGAGCAGAACCCCCATCTCACCTGGACCTGGGCTGCTGAGAGCCCAGCTGCACTTCTCCCCTCCTCATGCCACACAGGGTCCTGAGAATAGAGAGCTAGGAAACAAGAAAGAAGTCATGGAGGCAGCTATTTCTGCAAAAGCTCTACCCTACAAGCCCTTCCTCCTGGGTTGCTGAGGAAATCCTGGCTTTCTCCTCACAAGAACCCACCTCCCTGTTCTATAGACAAAGGTCAGGAACATACCTACCATGTGAATCCTTTGCCCTGCACTATGAAGGCAGTATCTGTTCACAGGCTTCTTGGGCCTAATCCCTGAATGCCCTTCATGTGGTCCTGGAGATAGCATCACTATCACTTTCATCCCCCAGAGTAGTTTTCTGACTACTGCCTATTTCAACTCTGCACAGACAGATCTGGACCCAAGCCCCCACCCTAAAAATCGACCTGATCCCCAGCACTAGCAGCTCATTGCAGGAAAAATACAGTAGCCCACATGGCACAGATACAGGTTCTTGACTCACCCCAGGAGGCCCACGGGTCAACTGCTGCCATCCGCCAGGACTGGTCCATAAGAGTACCTGCACAGAAGGACCAAGTTAGGACTGACACTAAACCTATTGACTGAAGGTGTCAAAATGGAAAAGAAGACTGTATCCACAAGGGATATGAAGATGTTCCATAACAGAGAACAAGCCAATTCAACAGCCAATGCACAGGTGGACTGGTGTTAGTAAGGAAAGGTACTGAGACTATGTAGTCACAGGACAATGAAAAACAGAGCCCTTTAAAATGGCTGAAAAGGTGTGTGCTAAAATGTTAACTGCACCTATTTTGGGGTTGTTTTTTTTTTTTTAATACAGTAGTATGATGCTCTTGACATCTTTAGAAGAAACCTTACTTAAAAGATAGAGCACAACTGACATCCACTATCACCTAACTTTTTCTTAAATTACAGATTAATACTATGTAAGTGAAAAACAATAGTAAAGGTTAAATATATATATGTATATATCTCACCTATAAAGACAACACATTGTATGTAGGACTGTCTTCTAAAAAACCCCAGTCATCATTAGAAAATCTCAGACCTAATGATGCTTTTCGGAAGCCATTTTTCAGGAGCTCACTACAAAATATACAAAAATTACACTCTTATGGTAACAATTTTCCCTCTTAACGATCACCCATCACTTACCCTACTTCCCAAGCATTTTTCCCCCCGTATTTTAGGACAGGGTTTACAGGTTCAACAGGGTCTCACTGCGTAGACCAGGCTCATAATCATCTTCCTGTCTAGTTTCCCAAATGCTGGGATTACAAGAGCAAGCCCCGGGGGCGGGGCCAGCACGGCAGGCCAGGGGATCAAGGGATTGAACTCGCAGGCCCTCCCAATTACTTCCAAGTGAGTACACACTCTCTAATCCCCCAAAGCACTCAGTACCTCCTCTACCCTCAGCCCAGGGAGGTCCTGGAAAAAGATCCCCACTTACCCCATGAGCTCCACGGGTTGAGGGCTGCCATCCTGAGGACTAATCAACCAGGCTCCAGCCCAGGCACACAGCAAGCATCAACCTAAAGATCAAAGTGGAAAAGCCAGATCCAAGAGAACCCGTCCACAGAAACAACCAAGACTCTTAGGGCGCTAAGAGAAAGCATAATTTACATGCCGAAACTCCAATAAACTGAAGAAAAAGGGCACAACCCTGCGTGAGGGTGAAAACGTGTAGCCATCGCTCCCAATGGGAGTCGGGAGACGTCAGCTCAAAAGAAGTTACCAATGGACCTGACAAAAGCCACCTACCCACTACCTGCCGCGGCCATGCAACTGGGGTCCGGGACGAGGGGTCAGGGAAGTGGGGAGCGGCTGCGCCACGGAAGCGGGGTTTTGGGGGTGCTGTCGAGAACGTTCTGGATTCAGACCGTCAGAAGGCCGCAACTACACCCTGAACGGCAGTAGGAAGTGGCAGCAGGGTGGACACGACTGCACACCACGTGAAAACACTGCATCTCCAGGCTTCCGGCCACCAGAGCAGGGGTAGGGCCCGGCACTCGCCAGCCCCGCGACGCCGCCTCACCTGCGCCGTCCGCCGCGGCACCAAGGCCAAGAGGGCGCCGGGAGGGCACGGGGAGGACACGGGGAGGGCACGGGGAGGGCGCCGGGAGGGCACGGGGAGGACACCGGGAGGGCACCGGGAGGGCACCAAGAGGGCACCAAGAGGGCACCGGGAGGACACGGAGGCCAGCACAAGGCCGAGCGGCAACAGAGCCGGGTGGGGGCGCGAGTCGCGGGCCGAGGGCGGGAGGACCGCAGCCGGCGCGGCGAAGGCACCGCGGGAACCTCGGCCCGCCCGCCCACAGCCCCGCCGCTCAGAGAACGCACTCCCGACGCGCCGGGTACCAGGCGAAGGCCTCACCTCGACCGCTGACAATGGCGGCCGCTCCCCGGCGGGCCGCGCCGCGGGCGTCGCTGGGAGCTGTAGTCCCCCGGCTGCTTCCGGTCCACACCGGAAGTCCCTCCCCGCGCCCCGCGACTGGCAAGGCCGCGGGCGTCCGCGTGGCTGGGTCCGGTCGCGGATCGCGGCTTGCCGCGGGGATGGCGCTGCGGTGCGTCCCCGGGGCCAGCTTGGAAGGCTTGGGGACGCGGCGGCCCCGGAGCCTCAGTTTACCGGAGTACCGTCGCTATAGGTGCTCGAGCAGGGCCGAGCCGTGGAGCTGTGGCGTCTTCCAGCCCCGGTCGGGACACTGGTTGTCGTCGAGCACCTCTGCACCGGGAGGAGCCGAGCTGTGAAGGCGCCGTCGGCTGTAGGCGAGCCTTAGGTTGCCACCCGTGCGGCGCTTCCCGGGCGGCGGGCACGGGCCGGCCCTCAGGCTGCCCGGTGGAGCCGCTGCCACCCAGGGTGCAGTCCCTCCTGCTCACCGCTTGCGGGGCGGCGTCCGTTGCGCCCCGCTTACTTTCTCAGTGTGTATGACCCGCTCACCGCGGGAGCCGGCGTCACGGCGGGTCGACAGGACGCGTGATGTCCTCGTCCCTGAGCCCCAGGACCCGCAGGACGAAGGCGGGGGGGGGGGGNTGGTTTTGTTGTCTCTGGGTTTTGCTCTCATTTGTAGGGATATCAGCTAACCCTCGACGGGCTCCAAGCGGCGCTGCAGGGCCGCAGGCAGAGGTGAGATGGATGGGGGAGAAAACCCTTCAGCCCGCGCCCCCAGAGCCCCGCTCCCGCCAGCCAGGCTCCACCGCCCGGCGTCACCTTAGCTCGAAGCTTCTCAGTGGACCAGTTCCCGCGTAAGCGTCACCCGCGTGATCCAGTCCTCTCCCCAGAGTTCCATCTCTGAGCCCAACAAGCGTTGGAGGGGCATTTAGATATAAACGGCAGGCAGCAACACGAGGCAGGAAGAAGTGCACAAATAGTGGCTGCGGGTGGGGGGACAGGTGGGAGGAGTACCGGCGTCGCGCTTGCACATCTGAGAAGGAGCGGGAGAGGGGCCTGGAAAACGCTGGGCAAGGCCGCGCCCCTACGTGCCCGTGGGAAAGGCGTTTTAGCAGAGGATGCTGATGTAAGGTAGGTCCCAGAGGACAGTGCAGCCCATCGTCTCCGGAGCAAGGCAGGGCACAGAGGTGGTCTCCCAGGAAGGGGCTGCTCACCTGGAGCCTGGAGGGGGAGGACAGGTTCCTGTGTGTGGAGGCGCCGCTCACTCTGCCCTGTGCCAGGCTCCCTTCAGTCGCCGTCCAGAGGGGCGGCATCATGGGCCGCGTCGGTGCTGACATTCAGGCTGCTGAGTGGAAAGAAACCACAGCAGCTGCGAAACGTGTTTCTCAGAGATTATGCTTACTCCGTGGTATACTCCTGTCACCCGTGCCACGTGAGGGACTCCACCGCCTCCACTTCCTCAGAGCCAGATGATGAGAGTGAAAGATAAAGGCGGGAGTTTGTGAGCTGGGTTGTAGGGTGACGGAGAGTGCAGCAGTTGGCGCCCTTCCCAGGGAGGCAACCACGCTCCTGAGTGTGACATCACACCTGAAACTTTACAACGTGTAAGTTCTATGGAGCAGCACAAGCCTTACATGCATTTATGTGAATGCTATGGGTACGTAAGACTACCTGCAATTCCTATTTTTTGCCTCCAGTATTGAGCGTAGTGAGATTTAGCCTCAGTAGGTAAAGCTCTTTTTGATCTAACTTCACCTCTGTAGTTCCCACCGCCATGGCTATAGGATGGTTTGTCCTGTCTGCTTCGATGGCTTCTGCTGTTCACTCGGTAAATACTGAGTCACCTGATATGCGAGGTGTGCTTGTAGGCTCTGGGGCATGACATAGCGCATAAAAATTGCTATGCCACTGCCGCCGTGGAGTTTACCTGGTGGAGGTGAGACCACAATGGACAATTAGCAGAGTGCAAACTCTGGAGGTGGAGGTTGATCTCGGAGTGTAGCTAAGCAGGGAAAGGGCAGAGAATGCCGGAGCAGGGGCTGTGATTTTTAAGTTTGGAAAGGAAGGAAGAGCTCACTGATAAGGTGATACTTGAGCAAAGACCCCAAGGCAAGGAGGAAGCCTGCCACACAGATAACCAGAGGAGCACTGCAAGACAGTGGCCTTGAGAAGGATGTAGCTGGAGCAGAGCTGAGGGAGGGAAGAAAAGGCGAGCTTGGTGGGGGAGGCCCCGATGGAAAGCTCAGCAGAGAACAGACGGATTCTGCCATTGTGTTAAAGCAAGCACCTGCTGCTGAGGGGAGAACAAGTTACGGACCCTCTCAAGTTTTGCTATTACAAATGAGGTTGTTATGAGTGCTGGTGTCAGGGTCTCCTATGGACACATGCAGCTTTCTCCTGAAGACCCTCAGAGAGGGTGAACGCATGACGAATGTACGTCTAGTGCCTGTGGGAATGCCGCCCTGTTTCCAAATGGGCCACAGCTGTTTATGCTCTCACTTGTCTAACGCTCACTCGCTTCATGTCTTCGCCAGTGCTTGGTGCCCTGAGACTCCTGATTCTGCAAAAGCTTGAGGAAGAAACCGTAGTTCATATGATATCCACATACTTCTCTTAACTAGATTCAGTGTCTTTTTTTTTTTAATGTATTTAGTACAGGGTCTACAGGGTCTCACTACATAGATCAGACTCTTAGTGATTCTCCTGTTTTCACCCTCCCAAGCGCTGGGATTACAGGCATGCGCCACCACACCCAGTCTCAATCTCTATCTCAGCGCACCCTGGGGACAGGGCCGGCACGGCACTCTGGGCTTGAACCTGAGTCCCTGCATCTGCCTAAGCAGGCACTTTAATCCGCTGAGCTATCTGGCTGGCTATAGAGTCAATGTATTTTCATGTGCTTTAAGTTGCATTTTTTTTCTCTCCTTAGGAAAAAAATTTCATGTTATTATTTACACATTTCCTATTTGGTATTCTTACTGGTTTGTAAAAGTAACATATAAAAGTAACATTGATCTTTTACTGGTCATATGTCCTTTCCTAGTTGATTTTTCTGCTCATTTCATTTGTCCTGTCTTTTGGCAAATAGATTTATATTTTTAATGCTTTTTCTTTCATAGCTTATGTTTCTTTCATCATATACTTGTGATATAATTAACATGTAATCAACTCCATAAACTACAATCTCATAAACACACATTTAAACCATAAAAACATAACCAAAATCAAGAAAATGTACATATTCATCAATGCTAAGTTTCTTTTTGAAGTCCTTCTTTCCTATATGTGTGCTTCTCCCTGACCTCAGAACCAACAGTCTGTTCCCTATATAGGTTGCTTTGGTGGCCTATTTTCATTTGCATTTCTTGTTTGATGAAATAGTTATCAAATTTTTGCCCATTTTTATATATTTTGAACCATTTTTATCAAGTGATTTTTGCTTCGCAAATATTTTCTCCCAATGTATGATTCTTTTTAAACTCTTAAGAGTATATTTTGAGGTTTTAATTTGGACTAAGTATGATGTATTTTTTGTCTTAGGAACTGTATTTCTGGTGACACATCTCAGAAATCTTTGCTTAATGCAAGCTTACAAAAGTTGTCCTGCTTTTTCTAATTTTTATAATTTTAAATTTTATATTTAGATCTAGTTAAAATAAAAGTTTATATGGCATAAGAAAATTTAGAGACATAAATAACTACTTTTTTGATACTATTTGTTGAAAAGGTTGTCTTATCCACTGTACTGTGTTACCTTGTGTCAGGTTATCAGTTATGCATGGTTTTATTTCTGGACTGTATGATCTGTTCTATTGTTGCATTTGTCTATCTTTATGCATGTACCTTGCTATATTCATTACTGTAGTTTTACAGTAACTCTTAAGATTGGGTGGTGTTAACTTTTCAACTTTGTTCTTCTGAGTTGGGTTTCTTGGCCCTTTGTATTTTCATGATTACATTTGTACAAATCCAGACCTGCTAGATGTTGATTATGATTTCAGTGATTCCATAGCACAACTTGAATATTTGGCCAGTTCACACTAGTCTTCCAACATGTGAACATTTTACTTAGAAGTCTTAAATGCTCTCAATAATATTTTGTTTTCTGTGTACAGATAAGTCACATCATTTCTCAGATTTGAGTCCTATTTCATTTTTGATACTATAGTGGATGATATTTTTTTAAAATTTCAATTTCTAGTTGTTAAGTGTTAGTATACAAAAATGCAATCAATGTTTTACATATGCATTTTATATTGAGAACTTTATTGAGCTTCTTAGTCCTAATGCATATGTAAATTCTATCAAATGTTCTACATCAAACATTATGTAATATGTGGTTCACAGTAATTTCTAGGGCAGTGAGATAGCTTAGTGGATTAAGCACTGCTTTGGCAAGTACAGGGACCAGGGATCAATCCCAGTCCTGTATGCCTCTCTGGCCCTGGCTCTGAGCCAGGACCAAGTCTGGGTGTGGTGGCACACACCTGCATTCCTGATGCTGGGGAGACTGAACAAACAGGAGAATCACTATGAGTCTGAGCTGCATAGTGAGACCCTGTTCCAAATACAGAAATAAAAAGTAATCATAAAAGAGTAATTTCTACCTCTTCCTTTCCAATCTGGATTCCTTTTATTATAGTTTTCTAATTGCTCTTGTTAGAATCTCTATTACAAAGTCAAAAAAAGGTGATATGATCAGAAATCCTCTCCTTGTTCTGATCTTATGGGTAAAGCACTCAGTGTTCCACCATTAAGTGTGCTGTTGCCTCAAGGTTCTTTATAGATATGTTTATCATGTTTAGAAAACCCTTCTAAGATCAATAAGTTTTATCTTTTCTGTTTTCAGGAATGAATATTATATCTTTTCAAAATATTTCAGAATGTGTCTAGACAATCATGTGGCCATTTCTTAGCCTGTTAATATAGTGAGTTAGATTTATTGGTTCCAGTTAAAAAAACTTTGTATTCCTGAAAAAAATTTCACTTGGTTGATATGTTATTTTATAATTAGTTTCAATTTTCTAAAATGTGGTTTTAAAAATATTTCCAATACAACCACCAGCAAAGGATCTGGATCCAAAAGCAATATGTACCTCCTAGGTCACAGTAAGAGACCAACATCCTAACAAAAACATGGGCAAGAGGTATAAAGAAGTCACAAAACTACCCTACAAAAATGCTGCATTCATGTAATCATCTATAGGTACAGAATGACAGAGTTGGTTTTCCATTTTTGTCCACATCCAAATGTCTTTTTCAATATCTACCATTCTTAGGGCCAGCCTGATAGCTCAGCAGACTAAAGCACCTGCTTAAGCAGAACACAGCAGCTGGGGTATGATTCCTGACATGCTGGCCCCGCACACGGGGTGCGCTGAGACAGTGATCGAGACTGCGTGGTGGCGCAGGCCTGTAATCCCAGCACTTGGGAGGCTGAAAACAGGAGAATCACTATGAGTCCGATCAACATAGTGAGACCCTGTAGCACCTGTAGACCTTTTCCTAAGTACAGAGAAGAAATAAATAAGTATCTACCATTCTTTTATCTTTGTTAAACTATATTTTTCACCTCAGTGAGAGAGATACAGCAATACAGCAGGACTTGCCTTAATAGGACCCTTGTACTAAATGCAGTTATGTGGGCAGAGTACTTGAGATACTGCTGACCTTGCAACAGTCGCTCAACTATACTACTGCTACTTGCATATCTGAGATTATGCAATGTTCTTTCACTTATAGCCCATTGAAGGCAATTAAGCTTGTCTTGGCCTTCCTGTATTGGAATGTTAATAGTTCAACCAGGGATTGGGAACCTTTCCGTTTACTTGTGCTGTTGTGGCTGTCTTGATCTCCTGAATCTATGAAAACATTTACCTTTCCTGATTATTTTCTCTTTGGAGAACAGCTAAAATTTGTACAGTGCCAGATCCAGTTAATAAGGTGAATAAGGGCACATCGTAATACTTGCACAAGCCTGTCTTTCTCTGGACAGCCCTGGGCAGCAACGCTCACCATACTTTTTATCATGCCTTATAAAGATGCTCAATAAAATAGGACTTCCAGAACTGGTTCAGAAAGTAGCAAGAATGATGGGTTAAGTGTTGTAAGTAAGGGGAAACTTTTTGAGGGGATGCATTGCAATAAGTCTTCTACTTAATTTTTTTCAAACATCTGCTTTACTTTTAATAACCCCTTGTACTTTGACCCTTTGGAAAGACAGTCTCTTTCACAACTACTCAACACTACCTAACCATCTGAGAGCAGTTGCAATCACTGTGGGAATGAATGGGTGTTGCTATTGCAGGAAACCCTCACACAAGGGTGGGCCAGAATTGGACTGTGGACCTGTTGACAACCTTGTGTCACCAGGAAGCCTAAGGTCATCACATAATAAAATATTTTCTTGATTTACTAAAGTTCTTTTTCCTGAAGTAATCACTAAACATTTAAATTTTACCAACCACCTTCTCATTAATCATCAAGATGTCTGGTTCTTTTCCCCTACTTGATCTAAATGGAGCACTATGGCTTCTGTTTCTTCCTACTGAGCATCCCAACTCTTGCAGTGAATATTATAAAATCCAAGAGGACCTGCTGAACCTTCTTTACTAGCAGTATTCAGTCTGGCAGTTCTGCACCCATATTCCTGGCAGATACTGACCTTGTCCTTTCTTTGAACTTCGATAGATTGTTATCACAAATGAAAAGTTCAACTTAGTACATGTGGAATATACCAATTTTTTTTCATTTTTGTGGTACTGGTGCTTGAATCCAGGACTTTCACACTGAACCCATCCTTATCCATTTTTATTTATTGAAACAGGGTCTTACTAAATTACTTAGAATAAGCTGGAACTGACTTCTACCTCGAGCTCCCAGAGTTATGGGATTACAAATATGTGTCACTATGCCCAACAAGTTTACTGTTTCATGAAGGGGAGAAATGGGTCACTGGTAAAATGCCTTGGGCATAGAAATTTCTTGTTACATAATTCTTTTAGAGTTCTCTCAATGTGATGATACATGTTTAGTCTATTTAGTTCCTCTAGACTATTTGGTCTCAGGTCAGTACGTTCTCCAGGATGATAAACGTGTATTTTTCCCAGAGAACTCTTTCTTATCTAGGCTTTCAATTGTTTTAAGACAAAAATACAAAACCTATCCAGAGGTTGTGAAGTACATCTCTAGTCCCTGTACCCTGAGGTAGGAGGATCACAAGTTTGAGCCCAACCTGGAAAACTTAGCACACATTAAGATTAGATCTCCCACTAAAGGGTTTTTCACATTCACCATATTGATAGGTTTTCTCTTTAGTATGACTTCTTTTGTGCACATTAAAGTAAGAATTTTGGCCATAGGATTTTCTAAATGTATTACATTCATACAGTCTCTCACCAGTGTGAGTTCTCTGGTGCAAAAGAAGGTGAAGGCTCTGCCAGAAAGACTTTCCACACACTGCATCCCTATGTCCTCTCTGCCATGGTTCCTCAGATGGTGAGATGGAGAGGAAGACTTCTTAAAGGCTCTCACACTTATCTTTTAGACTTTCTGCCCAGAGTTTGGCCTCAGACTCTGAAAGGACAGTGTGCTCTGAGTCAAAAAGTACCCACTTTCTTTATGTTCATGTTTCTCTCTCACATTACCTCATGTATAGAAAGCTGTATATTATGCTGGGTATATTTACTATGTTCAGTCAATGTATAGTCTTTTAAAAGCTTTTCCATATGTATTGCTTTTACATCTTTTTTTTTTCACACCAATGGCCTTGTTTGTTGATGGTGTCTCTTTTAGATCTGTTTTTCCATTCTGGAAGACATTATAAGTTTAGATACCTGGAGGAAAAAAATGTCTTAAAATTATAATGATGCGATAAAAACAATAAAATATACAACACATGAATAAATAGTTTTATATTATGAACTAAAAGAAAAGATAAGATAGGAAAAGCCAGAAATACACAGAAGGCAGTTCTCAAGAAGACTCAAGATCCAAAGAATCATCAACAAAACAGGCAAAGAGGCTGCTATCAGAGAAGATCACTAGGAGACATGCCAGAGACAAAATATCCAGGGCAGCCCATCTTCCCTTACATTTTTGCAATACTGAGGACTGAACTGATAGGCACTCTACAACTGAGTTGCAATCCTAATCTTTTTTCATGCTTTTATTTTGAGACAGACTTTTGGCTAAGTTGCCCAGGATGAATTAATTCTGTACTGAGTCATCCTCTTTCTTTAATGCCTAGATATCTAAGAATTCTGATTTAGATCTCTCTTTAATATCCACTGCTGCCATAATGGATACCCAATTAATCTTACAAATAGCCCAGTTTTGTATTACCAAGGCAATGTGTCTTTAGATCCAGTCTCCCAAAACAGGGCCAAATATGTCCTTGTGCTTTCCTTTTAGACTCTCAGATCTCATGACATGACTCCACCGTGAATACATGCTCCTTCTTCTGCTCAAGGACTTCTGTCTGATGTTCAGCAATGCCAAGGCCTGAGGTGTCAGCACTCTTCCCCTCAGGTCACCTCCCCTGAAAGTCCCTTCCCACCTCCCAGCCCATGCAGGCCTCTCCTCACTTTCTCATCTCTAACATCTGCATCTTGCACTAGCTCAGTGCCTGGCACACATGTGTCTTTCAGGCGAACAGGAAGGGGCACTAGACTGTGCCTTCCAGCACCCTGACTCCTGCATGTGCAGTGGAAACATTTCTGACCAATAAGGGGAGGATGTTGGATTGGCTTGGGCAGACAAGGCCAGAAATCTGCATAGTATTTCCCTTTGAGTTCTGATCTGGGCTCTAAAATGCAAATGCATAGCAGAAAGCTCTGTAAGACCTAGATAAGGAAGCAAAGCAGTGACTAAACAAACCAAAGCTGACCACAGATTTCAGAAGTCATACAGTAGTAGGGAGACATGAGAATGTTGCCACCACCAGGACACTCAGGTGAGACTCTGGAAAGACCTGAACTAAGACTAGAACTCATCACCAAACTAAAACAAAACCAAAGTAAACTTGCTTGAATAAGTCCTAAAGCCAAGCTCCATTAGAAGTGTATAAATTGTAGTAATTGTATTGTCTATTCAAATAAAATTGAAGGCCTTTGGTATAAGATGACAATGCAGTATCTATAATGTATGATCTACAATGTCTAATACACATTAAAAATTGCCAGATGTGGAAAGAATTAAGAAACAGTGACTCAAAACATAACACAAAACATTAGAAGTAGGAGGGGGAAAGACTTGAAAATAATTATTATAAACATGATACAGAATTTTGTGGGAAAACTAGGAAAAACAAAACTTCTACAATTCATTAAAAGTACAACATATGAAAACAACCATGAGAGGTCTTAAAAACAGTACACAGAAGAAAAAATAAGGTTCTGTGAATTCAGATGGTAGAAGAGGCTACTCTGATAAAGGGAGATAATTTAAAAACAATATCTCAAAAACAAACTCCCCCCAAAACAGAAAAACACAACTGAACTTCTCACAATGAACTAACATATAGCTTAAATAACAGTAGGAAAGAACTAGAAACAGCATAAGAAATATATAAAATAATAGCCAAAGAGTTTTCCTAATGAATTAAAGACTTTACCTTCAATCCAAGAGGTTCCACACACTCCAAGCAGAAGCATTTCAAAGAAGACCTCACCTAAAATGTTATAATCAGACTTTTGAGGTCAAAATACAAAGTATATCCATTAAAAGGGAGCAGAGGAAAATGACAGATTACACCCAGGGAACAAGATGAAAGACAGCTAATGACAAGAAACAGTGGAAGCAAAGAGGATGTTTTTCAAGATAAGAGAAAAAAAAATCTTAGAATTATATACCCAAGGAAAATAAATGCATGTCTAGAAAACAAAAAGGAAGTTTTCAGTATTTTACCAGACCATAATAAATACTAATGTCCTTTAGACTGAATGGAGATGACTAAGAAGAGAATCCTGGGTCTGTGGAAAGGAATAGAGGGCAACAAAAAGACCACAAAAAGTCTCCAACTCATGAACACATTCAGTTTTGGGACAACGTTTATAAGTTGGATTCCTTTTTAAGTCCAAAAAAGTGACAATATACAATGCAAGGCTTTATGTCTGGTTCCTGGACAAGTGGGGCTCTGATTGAATAGCACACTACTGTACCCTATAGTACTATACAGAAGTACACAGCAGCATGACTGACATTGTCCTGCAGATGCACAAGTTACCTCCACAACTTGTTCAAATTTACAAATGTTAGTACAATGTCTGTTGATGTCTGTTAAAGTTTGTAATTTGAATGTCTGTAAGTCAGGGAGTTAATCTTGTAATTAAGTATTAAAAAGAAAAAAATTTATATTCTATATAAAGACTATTGACTATATAAAGAAGCATGGTAATTCATAATGGAGTTCTTATGTCATGTAGAACTGAATATATTACAGTAGGAAAGAAAATTGTCACTACATCAATGTAAATTTTTTAAATTGTGCCTTAATAGCACATTAATTCTAGATACACTATGACATGCTGAAGATATTATGAATGCTAAGGCAAATAAGACAGAATATTATACATTATTACAAAGATATGACACTAAGAAGGAAAAACTAAGGAGGCAAAATGAAATAAATAGCAATGCAAAGGAAGGCTGCGTGGAAAAACAAAGGAACAAAGATTAGTAAGACAACAAATAGTGGTAGGATTAAACCTTAATTTTGGCAACTACATGCAAAGTACAAATTCAATAAATTGTCAAATTATAATGATATAGGGGAATGAAACTCCCCACCTGAAAGGTACCTGGGATAATACTTTCTGCCATCAAAACATTTCTCAAAAAATTTAAAGGAGTGAATTTATATAGAATGTATTCAATTACAATGAAATTAACTTAGAATCAAAAACAAATCACTTTATGTTTAGAAATTAAGTGTATACTTCTAAATAATTCACAGATCCAAGAATAAAATAAATAACATTCTTCTACCTTAAGGAGCCAGAAAAATAAAAAATAAGTACTTCTGGGAAGATGGCACAGTGATAATCAGCAGATAAAGTGCCTCTCTGACAGCAGCCATCAATACACTGAAATGTAGCAATGTGCAAAAGACAAGGAGGAAACTGGGTCCTGGGGATGAATGGAATAGATCATAAGATGGAGACACAACTCCAAACACACTCAGCCACTTTGTTTGACAAAGGATGCAAACATATTCACTAGAAGAAAGATAGCCTCTATAAATAGTTCTGGAGGACTGGGGAGTTATCTTGGTGATCTAAGCATCTGCCTGTCAGGCTAAAGGACCCGGGTTTAATCCCTGGTACTGTCTGATGTGCCAGCTTCAGAACCCCAGATGTGCTGTGCTAGCCACAAAACTAGGCATGGTGGCACACACCTGTGATCCCAGCACTGTGGAGACTGAGACAGGAGGATCACTATGAATCCACACTCCATAGTGAGACCCTGTACCAAATAAATATTTTTTAATGTAAAAATGGTACTGGAAAATCTAGCTGTCCACATCCTGAAGGCTAAAATTAGACCCGTGTCTATCATCATGCACTAAAATGAAAATGGAGCAAAGATTTAAATACTAAAAAAGAAATACTAAATCTACCAGAGGAGAAAGGAGGTAGACATCTGAAAGATATAAGGGTATGAGGAGACTTCATGAACAAAAACTAAATTGCACGGGAATATTTCAAAGAATTAACAATTGGGATCTCATCATTTTGAAAAGTTTCTGCATGTCAAAAGAAATCCCCAGAAGAGTACAAAAAAAAAACCAGGCAATGGGAAAAAATTATAGCCAACTTTCCCTCAGACAAAGGACTTTTATATAAAACATATATAAAGAATTTTTAAAAATCAGGCCCACAAAATTCAAAGACCCAATCCAAAAATGGGCATCTGAGTTAAATATATACTTCTCAGATAAAGAAATACAAATGGCAAATAAGTATATGAAAAAGTTCAACATCATTGGTCATTTGAGAAATGCACATTAAAATAACATTGAAATTACCTCTCACCCCAGAAAAACTGGCTACCATCAAGAATTCAACCAATAACAAATGCGGGAGAGATTGTGAGCAAAAAAGAGCCCTTCTCTGCTGTGGGTGGGAATGTAAACTGGTACAACCACTATGGAAATCAGTGTTAAGATTCCTAAAAAAGCTCAGATTGAGGAACAAGGTCCCATTCAATACAGCTATTCCCCTCCTGGGTATTTTTCCAAAAAAACTGGAAGTATCATACCACAGTGATATATGGGTACCGATGTTTATAGCATCACAATTGGTTATAGCTAAATCATAGAAACAACACAAATGCCCATCAGCTGAGGAAAGGATCAAAAGATGTGCATTTGTACACAATGGAGTATTACTCAGCTATTAAGAAAGTTAATTTTGAGGCTTTTATAGGTAAATGGATGCAACTAGAGACCACAATGGCAAGTGAAATAAATTAGATCCACATGTGCAAACTTCTTATTGTCTCACTAATGAAAGAAGAAGAAAAAGTAAATAAAATCTGAAAGGTACAATAGATACTCTGAAAAGGAAAGAATATGTTCAAAAGGAAGGAACAACTGTGATGAGGAAAACAAAAAAGAGACAAAAGCAAGGGGGAAAGACAGATGCCTGTACACACACAGCACAGGGGCCTGCCCCTTAGCTCAGTTGTTTAAGTGCCTGCTCATGCAAATGCAGTCAGGCACAAGATAACACGATTCAATCCCCAACTCCACCTGCCTTACCAGACCCACCCTTAAGGCAGCCTGAGCCAGGCAAAAAAGAAAAAATCACTATACACACAGGAGAGTTTGGATAACTGTTCTGCTGATTTCTTCTGATCTATGGAAAGAAACAGTTAATGCTTACCGTTTTTTCATCTCCTTTTTAATTTCTCAGAACTTCTTCTTACAAAATTTGCATGTTTATATCTGGTAATCCAAACAACTAATTTGAAGACAACATTATGCAATACAACAACCACTACTGAATTCCATTCATTTTGTGTAATGAAATTCAGTATCATTTATGGGTTTTTTTTATTTATTATTTTTATTCTTTTTTTAAAAAATTAGACCAAATCAAGAGAGGGAAAGGATAAGAGCTAGGAAACATGACAATGTCAAGCCATACAGTTATATG